>JADRCD010237782.1:0-28152 GCA_019843815.1 Montemys delectorum | reverse complement strand
TTTTACCTCTCTAACTGTACTGAAATGCTGATGATAACTTCCAAAAGGTCCTAAAAACTTTCTTGGTCTTTCTGAGGGTAAAAAGCTGCTGATTTTGACACCTATGGCCTAACAGCAGGGTGATGGTGATTAAGTAATGTGGCCTCTGTTCTATCTCAGCAGGAAATGTGATGCTCTGACTTTCAGCCTGCAAGTACAAGTGACAGGAAGAAAAAGGGACCATTTGAAAAGGGGTTATACCATTTATTAATAAGTTGTAAAAAGTTCCCTGAAAGCTCTCTAAGATAAGGGGGGAAAAACAGTATGAATGAAAAAGAAGGATAGGGGAAATTCTTCTTCTCTTTGTCTAAGAAGTGTTCTGTTCACAAAGTTCTCTACAGCTCAGTTCTTCTCTTTGTCCTCAGTACTTACACATCTTTCAGAATACACGATCATATGTCAAAAAGTTCGTCACAAGTTCACAGATAGAATCAAACCATAAATGAAATAGAAATTTACAACAGAATGCTTACATGCATATCCATTAGGAGTAATTATCTGACTAAACATTCATCACCTGTCACAGCTCCACATGTTTACTGAGAGTTAAAAAATGTAACTAAGTTATTAGTGAAGTTTCGTATAGATAAACCCAGTCATTATTTTATCTTCTGTCCTAGCACCATAACAAATCATTAGTTCCCTTTTTATAGCCATTGGTTAACAGCAAAACTGGTAACATGTTATTTTTAAACTGTGAATCCCATAGCACATGTGTCAAGTAAACGTTTTGAAATAAAAAGAACAATAAACCATTGACAAATTTTATTTACACTATAAGAGGTGAGATGAACTTTTTAAATCTTAGTAACAAAGAAATGTAAGAGGGGTTCAACAGTTTACTAACTGAAAAAAATTCACCTCTTCATTTATTCTTTGAGATTTTCATACAATATAGTTTCTATTATATTCTTTCCAATTCCCTAATTTCTCTGAGACACCCTTCCACATCCATTCCCATTAATTTCATGTTTGTCTTAGTCAGGGTTTCTATTCCTGCACAAACATCATGACCAAGAAGCAAGTTGGGGAGGAAAGGGTTTATTGAGCTTGCTTCCACATTGTTGTTTATCACCAGAGGAAGTCAGGACTGGAACTCAAGCAGGTCAGGAAGCAGGAGCTGATGCAGAGGCCATGGAGAGATGTTTCTTACTGGCTTGCTTCCCCTGGCTTGCTCAGCCTCCTTTCTTATAGAATCCAAGACTTTCAGCCCAGGGATGGCATCACCCACAAGGGGCCCTACTACCTTGATCACTAATTGAGAAAATGCCCCACAGCTGGATCTCATGGAGCCACTTCCCCAACTGAAGCTCCCTTCTCTGTAATAACTCCAGCCTGTGTCAAGTTGACACACAAAATAAGCCAGTACAATTGACCCCTTGTGAACTCGACACACAAACACATCACTATTAATCCTCAACCCTTACTTTCTTATTCATCCTCAAGATCTAAAGTCCCACAGTCTTTACATATTAAAAGTTCAATCAATTTAAAATGTCCAATATCTTTTAAAATTCAAGGTTTCTTAACTGTGGGCTCCACTAAAATACTTTCTTCCTTCAAGAGAGAAAAATATCAGGGCATTGTCACAATCAAAAGCAAAACCAATGTCTGGGATCCAACTCACGATCTTCTGGGCTCCTCTAAGGGCTTTGGTCATTTCTCCAGCTCTGGCCTTTGTAGCACACATCTTGTCGTCTAGGCTCCAGATGCCTGTACTCCACTGCTGCTGCTGTTCTTGGTGGTCATTACATGGTACTGGCATTCCCAAAACACTGCTGTCTTTCGCTACAACTAGGCTTCACCAATAGCCTCTCATAGACAGTCTTCATGGTGCCAAGCCTCAATTCCTTTGTATGACCCCTTCAATCCTGGGTCATCAATTGCAAACTGAGGCTGTCCCTTTACCAATGGCCTTCCATCGCCTCACACTGTGCCAAGCCTCAGCTGTTCTTCATGACCTTTTCATGCCTTCAAAACCAGTACCACCTGGGTGAATCTTACACATTACCAAGTCCTGCTGCAGCACAAGGTTCAACCTTGGCTATCTCTGGAACAGAGCCTCTTTGTGCTCTCAGAAAACACTTCCCAGAAGATGTCACCTCAGTGATGCTGGTCTCTTCCTAATCACCGCTAATTTCTTAGCTCCAGCTAACCAGCATCAATAGTCCCAGTAATGCAAAGTTTTCACTTTAGTAGTTCTGGTATCTTGTTAATCACAGCTGATACTTCAGCCCCAGCTAACCAGAACCACAGAATCTACACGATCAAAACGACATGGCCCTGATAAGTGTCTTTAATCTTCCCTCTGAAATTTCACAAGCCAGGCCTCCATCTCTGCACTGTTCTCAACATGATCTTCCAAGCTCCGACAGAACATCCCACAGAGTTCTTAAAAACCAGTGGCTCTTCTAGCTCAAAGTTCCAAAGTCCTTCCACAGTCCTCCCCAAAACATGGTCAGGTAATCACAGGAATACCCCACTATGCTGGTACCAATTTGTCTTAGTCAGGGTTTCTATTCCTGCTCAAACGTCATGACCAAGAAGCAAGTTGGGGAGGAAAGGGTTTATTGAGCTTACTTCCACATTGCTGGAAGTAAGGACTGGAACTCAAGCAGGTCAGGAAGCAGGAGCTGATGCAGAGGTCATGGAGAGATGTTTCTTACTGGCTTGCTTCCCTTGGCTTGTTCAGCCTGCCCTCTTATAGAATCCAAGACTTCCAGCCCAGGGATGGCACCACCCACAAGGGGCCCTACCCCCTTGATCACTAATTGAGAAAATACCCCACAAGTGGATCTCATGGAGGCACTTCCCCAACTGAAACTCCCTTCTCTGTGATAACTCCAGCCTGTGTCAAGTTGACACACAAAATTAGCCAGTACAATGTTATTTCTATTTATTTTTCTTCAGTATATGTGTGTGTATATATATATATTGAGAGAGAGAAATTTGGAAATTTGTTGGATATAAATGTAAAAGGGGATCAAAATATATTATATGAAAAATTTGAAAATAAACTCATTATATAAATGAATGAAAAGGGTTTCTCTTGATATGAAAACAAAAGCAAACAAACAAATAGATAAATGAAAAAGCCACTAAAACATGGGGTCTGACTTGTGTTGGTCTGAACATGGGACTTGTCTTAGAGTGTAGCAGTATGATTCATTCAATTGAAAATTGACTCTCCCTCCCTGTACTGGTTGGTTTTGTGTGTCAACTTGACAGAGGCTGGAGTTATCACAGAGAAAGGAGCTTCAGGTGATGAAATGCCTCCATGAAATCCAGCTGTAAGGCATTTCCTAGGTTGGTGATCAAGGGGGGAGGGCTCATTGTGGATGGTGCCATCTCTGGGCTGGTGGTATTCGGTTCTATAAGAAAGCAAGCTGAGCAAGCTAGGGGAAGCAAGCTAGTAAGGAACATCCCTTCATAGCATCTTCATCAGTTCTTGCTTCCTGACCTGTTTGAGTTCCAGTCCTGACTTCCTCTGATGATGAATAGCAGTGTGGAAGTGTAAACTGAATAAACCCTTTCCTCTCAACTTGTTTCTTGGTCATCATATTTGTGCAGGAATAGAAACCCTGACGCAGACACTCCCTCAGAAGCTAGCATCTGTGAAGAGCTTCTTGGCTAGTGTACTCCCTTCTCCTTCATGATGGGATTTAGGTTTCCCGTGAGCCTGTGAAGGTATGGTGCATACTGTCACAGACTCTCTGGGTTCCTATGCTTATCTACCCTCTTTTGTCTGGAAAACCCTTGATGCCCTCAATCACTCTCAGCTCTTGATCCATTTCATCACTTCTGTTACCTTGATCACTCAGTCTTAGTGGGGAAGTCTCTGATGAAGACACTCCGTTTAAGGCTGTGTACTCTAAAGACCCTTCTCTCTGTATGTTGTTCAGCTGTGAGTCCCTCTATTAATGTCTATCTATCTAGGGCAAGAAAAGTCTTGTCTACTGATGGCGAATTGATATATTTTTTGTGGGGGTTTAATGGTGTCATTAAAAGTTACTTCATTGCTTTGTTCACATAGAAGAATGATAGTAGTAATATAGCTCTCCCCTCCTCTGGAAGTTTAATATATTTAGTCTCAGGTTCTTGACCCCATATGACAATATGAGGTGTGCATTCCATCTCATGGAATGGTCCATAGATAGAAAAAAATGTGGTGGGTTATTTCCATATCTTTCATGCCACTTTTGCATGCGTGGACATATCTTCCGGGCAGATAGTTACTATAACCTGCAATATTTGTAGCTGAGTGAGGTTGATGCTTACCTTTCTTCTGTAAGAGCAATAATACAAAATTTAAGTGTTATGTTCTACCCTATTATATCCATTTGTTCATGTATGGTTTGAAAAGGCATTAAATTTTGTGGAATAAATCTAAAAAAAAAAAAAAAAAAGAGCATGTCTAGCACCTTCTAGCACTATGAATCCTAACTACTAGAAGTGAACCATCCAGTGAAGCTCAAGCTAGATTTCTCCATAGTCTATGGCCGTAAGTATGCAATGTTATCAGCCTTAGGGGTTTAACAGGTTGTGGAGGGTATCCAATAGCCTGTAGTATTAGAGGCAAGGGTGTCTGTAATCCCCCTTGGTTTAGTAACTCAAAAAGATGTAACCCATTCTTGGTAATGTGGGTTTTATTTGATAGCATGAGATGTCTGGGTAAGATAATGTCTTCCCCATTATAAAGTGACTTCTTTTTAAATGTTTATATATGTTATATTGTATGTTTTAGGAATCTCCTGATATTTTTGTGTATCTTTGTGAGAGCGAATGTGTATAGAGCCAAGGAAATCAGAAAGCAGGCCAAGTGGAGGTTTTCATGGGCAGAGTATGGAGCTTAATAGTAGAGAACAATGATATAAAAGTGGAGGAGTAAACAAGGGTGAATGATATAAATAGAGATATGGGGCAGGGATGTAAGGGGTATGAGGCATGGGGAAGGGAAAAAAATTAGTATGTAAGAATATCCCAGAAGAACACTTGCTACTTGGTAAGCTAATTGAAAAAAATAAAATTAAAATTAAGACGTATAAACAAACAAACAAAAAAGGAAGGAACGTGACAAAAAAGCTGGGCTCCAGATCACTGCTAGAATGCTCACCCAGAATGACTTCTACTCAAGTCCTGGTCTCATAATAATGCATTGGAATTTGGATTCCTAAACAAAATGCAAGAACAACAAAGGATACCATTGATGTGAGGTATTCATATTTAAAATGTTATGTTTGCACATGCTACAAATAGATGCATGGACTATAAAACAGTTTTCTCTAATTATAGTGGTTTTCTCTGAAATTTAGTTATTAAGTCATTTATGAGTCTGTCCTGGACTTTTAAACTATCCACGAGCATCAGTTTTAAAGAACAAGGCACCTACATGGTCGGATAGACAATTTTATGAGTTTTATTTTTCTTTCTGAAGTACTAAGGAAAAGGAATTTAATAGCATATGCATATGTTTAATAGGCATGCCTAATAAACTGTCTTTTTCTTTATGAACTTTTACATGCCACCCATATGTTCATGCCTCTGAACACATATTCACGAGTCATAAATAACTTTTCAGTAATCAACACTGTCCACAGCCCTTTACCTAAATTTTATCCTAGACTTTGCTTAGATATCTGTGCAGAAGTTATATTTTAAGAAACATTTTTGTTTCTTTGTATTTCCTGTTCAGAAATTAACTGGTTAAGATCCTTTTATAAAAGAAAAATCATTTGAGGTACCTTTTTTTTTTTTTTTTTTTTTTTAATTGGAGAGAGATTTTATTTCCCTAAGTGTTTTGTTGCCTCCGCGGAATGAATATCCGGCCGTGCTATTTAGTAGGACAGATGCTTATTCTGATATATGAGATGAACTTGCTTCCCTCAGCATGCAGAGGAATGAAATGCATCTGGCTTCAGTACATAAAAGTCAATTGTGCTCCCAAATGTGCTTCTGTACATAGATTTTTTTTCCCCTAGGGGCATACATGCTGTCATTTGCTCAAAGGGGGGTTTTTGCTTTACTGTGAAATTCAAGTGATACTTGAAGTTGGAAGTTACTAAATTCCTAACTTCAGACAGATCCTGAGCAGGTGAGGTTGCCAGTGCATGAAGTTTGGAGTCCTGCTGAGGAAAAAAAAAATGGCCTGGGGGGGGCGTAAATAACTAGGATGAGGAAGCAAAAGTGTTTTGGAATAAATGTTGTGATCATGAGGGTGTTATAAATGTCAACCAGCACAGGGAAGAAGAATTAGGGGGGGCTAGGGGGAACAAGTAAGTGAAGCTAAGCAATAAAAATGCTCCATAGAAATAGTGATGGGGATGAAGGCTCATGCTAAGCACTGGACCATGCAGGCTTTCTGCAAGGGTTTTGTTACATGTGTTACATGGTGAGGGTGTGATACACAGAATGAGGAATCCTAAAGAATAGCAACTTCATTTCCCTTTGCATTGTTCAGGCAGCCTTTGAATATGCCTTTCTTTTTTTTTGGGGGGGGGGGGGCTGTTTTCTGAGACAGAGTTTCTCTGTGTAGCCCTGGCTATCCTGGAACTCACTCTGTAGACCAGGCTGGCCTCGAACTCAGAAATCCACCTGCCTCTGCCTCCCAAGTGCTGGGATTAAAGGCATGCACCACCACTGCCCAGCTGAATATGCAATATCTTTAAAGGGGTTTGTTTTAGTTTTAGTTTAGTTTTATTTTATTTTTAATTTTTATTTTTATTTTTATTTTTATTTTTGGAGAGGAACCTGGGAAAGGAGATATTGTAAATATAGAAAACATTTAATAAAAAAAATACCATTAAAAAAACAAAGCCTTTAGTGCATTTAGTGTGTGATGCAATGACAAACATAAAGGACAGCAAACAAAAAGGATTGACAAACCTATTTTTTTTTTTTTAATAGAATACACCAAAGTTGCATTTAATTTACTGGACTGTAATCCTGATAAAGTAATTTTAAGAAATCATTAAAAATGGAGTCATTTCACTGTCGTTCACAGCCTAAAGCACACCATCTCATTTCCCTCACTTACCCATTGTGTGATAAAATAGTGACTCTATTAAGAGACGCTCACCTAGCCGCTCTAAAGCCTGGGACTAAGCAATGTTAAAGAGCATGTCGGATTTGCGATGTATGAACAGTTAAATTCCTTTAAGGTGGAATCATCTCGGTGGGTGTAATGGAGTGGCAGAGGACCTACAGCCGTCCAAAGATCAGCACTGACACGAAATGCTAAGGAAGCCTTAGGTGGAGAACGAGCTTCGTATACCAAGGCAGCAGGGTCCCAGACCAAGAGGTAGATAGACTGTCAAGAAGCAGCCAAACTTCCACCTCATCCTGGCCAGCCAGTATTTAATAAAACTTGCTTCAAATTGGGAAAAAAAAAAGAAAGAAAGAAAAGAAAAGAAAAGAAAAAGAAAAGAAGAAGCAGCCAAACACAAGGAAAGGAATTCTCCCTGCAGCCTGCAAAAGAGTTTCAAACCTGATGGTAACTCAATTTTAGCCTAACTAACCCACTTTGGACTTCTTATCTCCACTTAAAAATGTGTTGCTTTAAGCCACAGTTCATGCTAAGTTTCTGGAAGGAAAGAACACGCTTTGGCTTTTCTTTTCCTACAAGGAAAGGAATTGTTCTGGAAACAATTGTCAATTTGTTTTTTTCCAAACATCTTTTTTTTTTTTTTTTTTTTTTCTTAGAGAAAGGAGAATTGAGGAGTAATTAACAGTTTTATTTTATGAGAGATAATTATGCAAATAGGTTGAACATTAGCAGAAATTGTCTTTGGAGAGGGTAATAAAAACCTTAAATGTTTCCCCTGACTACATGGGGCTTGTGTGATGGAAGAAAGATTGTGTGTGTATCCTATAATTATCCTGGGAACCTAAAGGCACTGGTAGACTAGTTTAGTTTGAGAAATTTGCCAATATTGTATTCTGCAATTACCAATGGTCCCAATGGTAACTGTCACTCTGAAAGTATCTTGGGTAGTTACTTGAACTGAAATCTAGAATATGTGAATCTTTAAATTTTGCATGTTTATTTATTTACTCATTTATTATTAGTAGCAGGTATATGAATCGAACCTAAAGCCTGTTTATGATTGCCAAGCCCTTTACCACTGAGGTAATTATACCTCTTATCCAGAAGAGACAGTTTCCACTTTCTATACCCAGTTTCTCTATATTCGTGATCACCCTGCTTGGCATGAACTGAGATGGAGTCAGATGCAACATGCTGCTACGGTAGTAGGTGAGCTGGAGGAGACTTTAATTCTAAAAACTGATGCTATCGGAAAAAATTCCAAGTCACAGAATTAAAACAGTTTTAAAGCTTCAATTTACTTAAGATTTCTTACTGTATCAAGACTGAATTAGTTTTATACTTTTGTAAAACTAATAAAATTTCCATTTAATGTGGACCAAACAGGTTATATTTAGAAACATATATTTATATACATCTATGTGTGCTATAATAATTAACAGAAAAAGAGTCCATGAAATTGTCAGAGTGGGTAGGGTATATGGCAGTGGTGTTTAGGGGGAGAAAATGGAAGAAAGAGTGGTTGTGATGTATTGTATAAGAATGGACTCATATGTATGTGTGTATGTGTGTGTGTGTGTGTGTGTGTGTGTGTGTGTGTGTATGATAAAGTTTGAAACATTTTGATAGAAATATTTGCATACAGTGCATATTTGATTTTGAATGTCCCTTTCTTCTGTACATTTTTCATAAGGAAACAAGTATTTCTTCTAACACAGTGTTCATTAAATCTGTGGGTAATAGGGTTTTTATCCAGAAAAATAACAGATTGAGCAGGGAATGAATTAATTCCTCAAAATTCCCTTGGTATCTGAAAAGGAAGCAGCTGAAGCTGAGAGCAGAACTTCCCAACCCGTGTTAACTGCCGCAGTCTTTAGGATGTCTTGCTGATTTTCTGGCTAGTGTCTCCAGATTCACAGATTAAAATGACGTTCTCTACAATCTTGCTCTAAAAGTCTCTTGAAGTTATTTCCTAACCAGATATGGAAATATCTGTCTTTAATCTCAGAACTTGAGATGCAAAAGATATCTGAGTTCCAGGCCAGCCAGGTCTACATAGTACATTCCCAATCATTCAGGGCCACACTAGCAAGGCCCTGCACCCCACCCCCCATCCCCATCAACCACCCCCACCCCCCAGAAAAAATTACGGAGCCTCTTTTAGAACTGTCTGCAAAGAATTTTGTATATATAAATCCTAAAACTAACCATTGTTTTTTCTGAGAACAACTTGTTCATTACTTATCTCAGTGTTTGAGAGACAGAGTAGCTCAGAGACCCTGACTGATGCATTTGATTAAATCTTGGAAGGGAGTTGAAATGAAATAATAGTAAATGAATGATCATATTTATTTTTTCAAGTTTCTCATTAAACATTTAAGAACACCTTTTGGGTCCAGGAAATTGAGTCACAGTACATGACCTTCACATTTAAAACATTCTTAAAATGAAGATCAGCAAAATTTGATAGTAATTTCACATGATAATGTTTCCTCATCTCCTCACACTATGGATTCCTTTGACACCCAAATGCTCGGAGCACTGGTTGTGGCATTTTAATTGCTGCCGTCCACAGAATACTTTCTTATTCTTGTCATTTATTTTAAAATGTAGATTTCTGGTCAAAGTTTCCTTCAACAGAGCCTAGACTTCGTTCTTGAGGTAAATGTCCTTCCTCAGGCAAGGCCCATGAACATTGTGTTCCTCTCTTTGGATGACATCTTTGGTCCATCCCTTGTTTTCTTTTTTCCCCTTTACTTGCTCTTCTCAAGATCAATTCTAAAATACTTCAGCAACAGCCTTACTACCGAGATGGAAAACCCCCACTTTCTGTTTGTCACTTCTCCTCTAGGTCATTTGCATTTATATGTTGATTTGTATAGTTCTCTTTATGAAGGTTCACTGAAGGTTCTAGTGTCTGCTCCATTCTGAGAACCCATCTGAGTTCTTCTGCCTTCATGCTCCATGTTGTAGAATACCCCATATGTGGCAGTCCAATGTTAACACTTATTTTAAAACATTCTGAGCTATTATTAAACCAAATCAGTTGTTTTCCTGTCCCTCTACTCAGCTTTTAACTCTTGATGTTCCTATGATGGCTTTATAATTATCCTTTTGTGTAGTTACTGTTTCTAAGACGCTGATGGTTTACAGGTAGAGGACCCAACCTTTCCTCTGATAATCCTAGGTTTGCACCAAATCAGATATTGCAGAGAGATTATGCCTCAGTATTTAAGAGTTCACTCAGGAGCACCACAAACCTTCAGGATAAATAATTCACACACTTTTGCACCATTTCTGTTTCTTTCTCCAAGGTGCTGAAAATAGAAATTTGAATATATATTCAATATATATTTCATATATATATGAAATTATATATGAAATAATATTTCATATACATATGAAATATTACAGATCCAGACACATATGATCTCCTCACTTGGTTTGGTCTCAAATATCAGCAGTCAAATCAGGATTTCCCATTGCTTGCTTACTCTTTTTTGGCTCATTTTACCACTGCCTACTTTAATTCTTAATTTTCTGTAATATGCTACTACTCCAATCCCAAGAGAACAGTTACATCAGTTCATAATTTTCCTTAGTAAGTCTTATAAAAATTAGATACTGAGGAGCATGACCTGAACAAAGCTCCACTGCCTCTTTTTAGAATGGATGGACATTGCTTTATGTTACTTCAAAAACCCACCGAATTTCACACACACACACACACACACACACACACACACACACACACACACACAAATGTCATTTTGTTTCTCTTCAAAGATTTGGGGCATCCACAGTCTCTAAAACTTTAGCGTGGTCTCAGATTTGTAGATTTTGGTCTTAGTCTGACTAGATTAGCATTATAGAGATGTAACGCTTCACGACTTCAGGTTCTCCAACACTGAAAATCTGTCTTTCATTAGGATTGTTTCTGTAAAATTTGTTTGTTCCTAAGTTTTATGTACCTACATTTTTAAAAAAATTTTTCCTAACTTTAAAACTGGAACATTATCATCTACTGGAGTCATTACAGTACATATTTCAAGGCTTTCTCCCAAAGGTTCTGATTTAGCATGTCTTCAATGATATACAAGATTACTTTTTTCAGATGTATTGAATTACTCAGCAGGGTACCAGTACACTACATGTAGGAAATAAGCATGAATAATACCATGTAGTGTGTAGTTATAATCAATCCACGCTAAAGCAGGCTATGAGACTGCCCCACCTGCCCCACCTTAGTTCCCAAGTAGCTAGTCAGCTGCAGAGCCACCAGAATCTTCCCAAGCCAACTCCCCCCTGAGTCCTTATAGTACAGACTATCTCAAGAGTCACTATGTAGCCAAAGCTGGTATTTCTGCCTCTATCTCCAAGTACCAGGATAAGTAACTGACATGAGACTCATGCCAGACTCATGATGCTTGGTTGTTAATGGTACAAATTGACATATGATATCTTCTTTCACTGAACTAATGCTGTAGAGTAGTTTGTATACTTTGGAGCTTGTGATGGTCTTTGTTTTCAATTGTCAGAAAAAAGTGGGTGTTTTAGTCAGGGTTTCTATTACTGTACAAACATCATGACCAAGAAGCAAGTTGGGGAGGAAAGGGTTTATTCAGCTTACTTCCACATGGCTGTTGATCACCAGAGGAAGTCAGGACTGGAACTCAAGCAGGTCAGGAAGCAGGAGCTGATGCAGAGGCCATGGAGAAATGTTCCTTGCTGGCTTGCTTCCTCCTAGCTTGCTCAGCCTGCTCTCTTATAGAACCCAAGACTTCTAGCCCAGAGATGGCACCACCCACAAGGAGTCTACTCCCCTTGATCACTAATTGAGAAAATGCCCCACAGCTGGGTCTCATGGAGGCATTTCCCCAACTGAAGCTCACTTCTCTGTGATAACTCCAGCCTGTGTCAAGTTGACACACAAAACTAGCCAGTACAGTGGGTCAGCAAGATGGATCAATAGATAAATGGTACTTGCCCTTAAGCCTAATGAGTTCTATTCTAGCATTCACACAATTGAAGAAGCACACCAACTTTCATGAGTTTTTCTCTGATCTCCTCCTGTGTAATATGGCATACATACATGTACAGCCCATACATGCATGTGCACACACATGCAACACACACTTAAAACATGTAACTAATTTTTATTAAATAATGTTCTTTTCATTTATTATTATTGTAGTTGATATTATTCTTGATTGTGAGACAGAGTTTCTCTGTGTAGTCCTGGCATGTCCTGTAGACTAGATTAGACATGAACTCAAATATCTGCCTTCAGACTGTTAGGATTAAAGGCATGCACCACCACATAGCCTAAATTAGTTGTATTAATTTGTAAAAACATAATCTGAATAGTAACAGCCTTCAAGAGTGCTGTCATTGCCAGAATCCTTTAAAAAACCATTGGCCTCAACTGATATTTCAACATAAACAAATATCACTCCAAATATTCCAATAGCACATATAGCTTTGATACAATTTATATTGTATTTAATTTAGCCATCAATATAAAATATCAGCTATAGTCTTGATTGACTTAAGTTGTATTGATAAAGAATTTACTATGTTCAAAAGACTCCTTTCAAAAATAAAGGCATATACTTAAGGGCAATGTTAAAGTGAAGACTCAGTACCTAGCCTAAGTTGTTACTTATTGTAAGATTGTATGAGAATGTAGCATTGACAAATAAAAATAAAAATAAAAATCGTTGTGAGTAACAGGAAGTGAAGGACTGGGATAGGGTCTGCTGCGTTGTTTCTGGTATATGTTGTGTCCCTATAATATTCTAAGGAGAAGAACGGAAGGCTTATTAGCAATGGCTACGTCCTGCTCTCATTTGATTCTCAGGCTTTGGTTTTAAAGGACTGTTCAGAAAGGCTGCGTAAGTATAGGTCAGCTCTTGCTGGAGCCACTTTGGTGAACAGGCCTGATGCCAAGAGGAAGCTTACAAGGAAGGATCCATACAGAGAAAGGCTTCTAAAGGGCTGCCGTTGAAGCTGGTACTGGAGGCTATGTGGAGCCATCCTGTCTACAGGACAATGAAGCAGCAACTTTGAAAGAATGACTCGTTTTTCTCCATGAATGTATTTATTTACTTTATAGCCTGATCCTGGCTCCTCTCCCTCTTCTCCTCCCAGTCTCACCCTTAGACCTAGTTCTGCAAATTGTCCCTCTCCTCTTCTCATGTGTAGACATTATACCATACATACCCAGGCTGGTTTTAAGGTCTGTTAACTGGAGTAAAGAAAATGAAATCAGGAAGAGGCCATTGTAATAGGTTCTGCTACATTGTTTCTGGTTTACATTGTGTCTCTAGAACGTGTTGAGACAAGGAATTGAAGACCTGAAAGCAATGCCTTCTTCCTGTTCTCCTTTAGTTCTTTGGGCTTTGGTTTTAAAAGGTTTTGCAGAGTAGCTGAATAATTGATCATTCTCAAACATCTCCAGCTTATTGCTCTGTTTGATGCCACCCGGGGCACGCTCCTTTTGATCTAGAGCAGTAAGCAGGTGAGACAGTAGCTAGGGAATACCCATAATGAAAACAAGTGGTAGCTTCCTGTTTTTAGAAAAACATCAATGTCAAATATGCCCTGGGTTATATCTACAGGTACCTCTGTGGTCTTCTGTCCACCACCAACTGGCTAATCCTCACATGGGTCTACAAACCTTCATCATCAGGCCTGTTCGCCAAAGTGTGCCTCCAGCCAGAGAACTATGTGATGTGCTGAGCTTCCAGGCTGATGGTCTTTCTGATCAGTGGATTCATAACTTTGCAGCCTTTCTGAGCAATTCTCTTAAAGCTAAAACCCAAAGAATCAAATGGGAGCAGGAGGTGGCCATTGCTTAACACAACAGAAACCAGAAACAATGTAGCAGAACCTATTGCCCTTCTTCAGTTCCCATTACTAAATTAATATTTGTCAATTGTACATTGTCCTTAGAAGATATCTCATGATCTCACAGAGAGTAAAAGCTAAGAGAGTGAAGCTTCACTTTAACATTGTTGTTTTAGTTTTGAGGATGACCCATTACTCCATCCCATAGAATTCCTTGCTTAATCATCATAACACAACCAAACTAATTTTTATTGTATATTTTAGGAGGCAGGGGAATGCCAGGGCCAGTAAGCAGGAGGGGGTGGTATGGTGAGCAGGGGGAGGGGTGAGGGAACAGGGGATTGTTTTAGTTTCATTTTTCTTTTCTTTATTTTTTATTTTTTGGAGGGTAACCTGGGAAAGAAATATATTGTAAATAAAGAAAACATCTAATAAAAAAAATGATTTACAGTCTCTTCATTGAAATGACCAAGATGGACACAATATGATTATAGATAGTTACTGCACGGGAAAGTCCTCACGAGCTCTGTCTGGGTAATCCGTACAGCAGTCAGATCCATGGACGGAGAGTGTAAAGAGCACAGCTGGGAATCAGTTAAGAGTTATTCCAGTCTTCAAACAGCTATAGGAATGAGTTAAAAAAAGTGAATTTTCTCTACCTCAATTTTATTTTCAAATTTCTAAAAAAAAAAAACAAAACAAAACTGTTTACAAAAGATTAAAGTAATTGATAGCATATCTTTGTGGTAAGTGGCAAATGTTACTTTATTTTGAGGTTAACTTCTTTCTATATCTTTGTTTTAGTTTCATAAAAGAAGCAATAAATACACTGACTCTCTATTGCATGAAGACTATTGTTAATGTCAATATTACAAAGAAAGCTAATAGGTTTCAAGGTTAGAGCATGTCAAGGACAGCATATAGACAATGCATTATAGTACTTGGCATCTAGGAATTATTTATTTTCAGGAAACATCAAGGAGTAAGGCTTTACTTTCTCTTATGAAAATATGTTGAATTCCTGTAGATACTTCTAAGGCCTTTCAAATGCTGCTATAGAAATTGTAAAATTATGCATTTTAAAAGGACTACTGTGTGTAAGTTTTCAGAAGTTAAGAAAATAATGTGTACACTAAATTTGCCTAAAATTCATTATAGAATTATTTTATAAAATAATTTTGGAAACTACTTTATTATGGGTGATTAAAACATTGAGTTATGAATTTTCAAACTGTGATGTATGCTGAAATGATTACATAGTGTTAAAATGTGAAAAAATACTCAAAACATACATAAATCAGTTAGACATATATTTGCATATCACTGAAGTGTAGCTATTTTATCAGAAATTAAAAGCTCCCACCTTGAGGACTGAGTAACTTCAAACAGGGAGCTGAGGACATATATACATCAAGCAGCTCGGCAACTTACAAGATTCACAAGGTTCTCCATGATTATAAGAACAATCAGACAATCCTGGAGGAGACTTTACAGATGACCTACCTGTACATAATGGGGGGAGCTTTAGAAATGCATCTGGCACACACAGGGTTTCCAGGGTTGCACCTGCGTTTTTATACCTCCATTGAATGTACCCCAATAAACACCTTGACTCACCAATCTGCATCAGAGCAGAGCTGTTTCTTCCATCTGCTTTCTGTGTCCCATCTGGAATAAAAAGATAATTGCTTGCGTCTTCCCAGGAAAAGCTACTGAAAAAAAAATGCATAGTTAATCCCTACCCAGAATGCCTCACTTTGCTTCTTGCCCTTTAAACATATTACCAGGCACTGCATTTGGTTCTTCGTGATATTATTCTCCTTTTCTTTAATGTCCAGTCACCAGTGCTAGTAAATACTTTAGGAGTAATATTCAGGAATTTCCCTGAAACATACAACTCACTTTGGAAATAATGGCAAGTTTAAGAATTAATGGAGCATCTAATTGCTTAGGCTTTAGTTATTTGCAATTTGAAGGTATCCATTAGGCATTGGGTGGCTGTGGATATAGATTCTGAACAGCCTTTTCCTCCTCTCAGCATCATTTTTAGAAGAGTACTGGAGCACATTAGGACCATCTAGAACTCAATTCCAGTCCACTAAGCATCTGTGCAGAGGGCAGACTCTGATGTCACAAGTACGAATCACAAGAGTGGTGAATTGCATATTTCCCTGAGCCTCAACCTTCTCAGTTGGGAAATGGTAACATATCTAAGAGGTAAAGGACACATAAAATGTAAGCTAGCAAAAATGATCTAAAATTTACATTTCTATTACTATTAAGTCTGACTGACATTGTCTTCAGTGTTTGGATATGACACATTGACTAAGAAATGTCATCTCTAGGTTCTCTGTTTAAGGTGAGGATATCATGAGACATGGCTTGTATGTCCGTCTCCCTTTAGCTCTGCTATTGTAAGTCTAGCATGAGTAGACTTACACACACCTTTTTTGTTCATGGAAAAGAGAAAAAGAAAGTTTCAGAGAAGCTGTGATTAGAAGTTTGAACAAATATTTTAAAAAAATACTAACTTTTTTTTTCCTTGGTTCCAAATTCTATAAATTAATTAAATGGCAGTTTGGGATTGGCCTTCACTTGTTGCTGTGTGCAGAATCCTTGAGCAAATTATTCTGAAGGATGGATAATTGGTTTGGCTTAGTTTCAGTCTATTGCTAAAGAACACTGCTCACATCATGGCAGCCGAGAGGGTTGAAGGGAGATAAAAGGTAATGAATTATTTTCACTCGCAAAGTCATCAATAGATATACATCTGTTGATGAGGTTACGTTCCTGTGACTCATTCACTTCTCGATCCTTTCACCATCTACTGACTAAGATTTCCCCACATTGGAAGGATATTTCATATCTAAAGCATTATAAGAATAGTATCTGTTTTAGAATTCTTTTGCATGACTATTTAACTGTAACCTTGTGATCACTAATCTTGGTAATATGTTTGTCATGCTTATCATTACTGTTTTATGTTTATTTTCTGTACAGTATAGGGATTCAATATATTTTTCATGTTTACATTGTTAACATTTAGCCATATTGGCATATGTTGCTCAAAATTTATTCACTACTATGTATTATTCAAATGCGTGAGTACAGAATATCTCCTTGGTGGTCATTTCAATGATTTCATTCATGGAAAAGACCATCCAAATGAGCATTCAAATATATTATATAATTTCAGGTTAAATTAGTTGATATATATATGTATATATACATTATACATATAGATTATATATACATATATATAAATACATTACCTATGTATTATATATTTGAATTAAAAATGTAGCATTTACTAATGTTTATACTTTTATTCTAATTTATAAGAACATGTATAAGTTTTGTTTTTTTATGATTAGTTTTTATTTCATTAAAGTCAAGCTAATAAAACTGCCACTTAAATCAAAACTTGAGAATAATTTTGAGGGTTTTCTTTGATGATCTTATTGGACTTCCTGAAATTCACCTATTTATATATATTTAAAGAGAGGACATGGTGTTTTTGGTACATCAGTTTGCCTAAATAGCTAGTTAGCAATATTATCACCATACAATTTTTTTGCTTGATTGAACTCCAGCGTATATCTGCATCTACTTTTCAAGCATTCATAGGCTTAATTTTGTATTTTACAAAATGGTATTGAAATATTAAGAGTAATGTTTAGAAAATGAGTTTTAAGATGATAAAGTTTTCACATTAATCACTATCATGACATTCGCAAGGGAAAACATAATTTTCAAATGCATGCCCCTGTAAGCAGCATGATTTTTTTAAATGCACAGTGAATATTGTGTATGCAACTTGAGTGCTAATATATTTCCTTAAGAATATAACTTATGCTCTTTTCACACACTCCCCACTTGCTATGCAGAGTTTAAAATGCAATGGCCAGAAGACAAGAAAGTGTCTGTGGAAGGCTGTGGACATGGACTCCGGGACTACTGATGCTGATCATCGTTGGCATTCAGCAGGGGAGTGGGCAAGGTCAAGGTAGGAGTGGGCATGTTTTCAGTCTTTGAAAGCCGGATGTGATTACTACTTTATGATGAGAGTTGTATAGGCTTTTTGCTTCATGCTTTTGATTGTTGTAATCTTTTCCTGAGATTTGTTGTAGTACCTTCTGAAGTGGTTGAATTGTGTAGCAATTGAATGTGAGTTTTCGTACCAAATTTGAATCTACTCTTCTGAGAAGACATTTATATTGAGGCAGTAAAATGGCTAGGTGTGTTTTGGTGCAGCAGATAATGGCTTTGTGGAATTTGAAGCAGTAGATACTGGGTATGTGTATGTTGGTGGGATTTTACTATAGCATACATACTTTAAGTGTTTTTTTTTAATTTGTTTTCAAGAGATCTTTTGAAATGTCCTTAGTGAGTTCTATGATATGTGATTTTAAATCTACGAAACAATTTAAAGGATACGGTGTTCGTCAAAAATAAATGCAATATATGAATGTCATTTGTTGTCTGCCAAGTCTGGTTTGGGGCAAATTAATGTTGGAGCAGAGATGTGAAGTTGTGCCATCTGTGAGTTTATTTTGAAGAGTAGAAAGTGTCCATAGGGTTTTATGATAGATACAGTTTGAATGTACTAGGCCACTGCTAGAGCTTCTGATTGTCTGTCGTGATATATAATGTGTTAGTTTTACATACCTTGATGTTTAAATGCAGAGTGAAATTCAATATTTCATATGTAAAGCCAGCTAAGTGTGTCACATCTGTAATCCTTGAACTTGCAAGATAAAATTTTGTTTGCTTGGAGTTTGAGACCACCTTGTACTACGTAGTGAGTTTCATGACAGCTAATGTTGCTCAGGGTGACCCTATGTCAAATTAAGAAACAAAAACACCTGGCACTCTTGGAATAATTCCCCCTGGAGGATTAAGCACTGTTCTTATTTTTGTCAGTATTTGAGAAGGAATATTTGAACAGGAAAACTGTAAAGAAATTAAATAATTCTGATAAATTTGTGTATGATGTTGTTCATGTAATTATAATGGAGTTGAGCTTCCATAGTCCTGTAGTTTCTAAAATATTCAGTGTGTCCATTTAAGCAAGCATATTGTTCTGAAAATCTCCTAAAAAGCATTGTCAGCTCTGTATAATTTTATTAAATCAATTTTTGAAAGGAAAATATCCATTCAAAAATGCACATCATATTTTGTGTATAAGTATATGTATTTATAAATGCAGATCAATTTAAAGTTAAGTGAGGTGTTTGGTTTTAAAATATTCTCTCATGAGATGAATTTGTGTTACTACCTATTTAACATTTTCTTCTCTATTTGGTAGTAAGTAATACAGGAAAATATTGATATTGAACACACACATATACATATACATATACATATACATATACATATACATATACATATACATGTGTGTATATGTTTTTACTGAAGTTTTAGTAAGAATATGTAGTGTTGACATCACATTTCTTCTGTCCAAACGAGTTGTATATTCTTCCATCGATATATTTGTTCACTCGAAAGTGGTCAGATAACTCTATTTCTGAAACAGTGACCAGTGAGCAGAATAGTATTGCACTGGGTTTTCAGAGTCCTCCAGGCATGGTTGGGGTTATCACTTGCCAAAGGTGAGGAGTAATTTGCAGGATACTTAAGATATTTGAGAAAAACTAAGAACCTTGTCACGCTTATGCAAACCCTTTATTCTTTCTTCCATACTGATAAAATGGTTTTTCCCTCTGATGCTCACAATTATTTATAAAACATGTGCCCTGAAACCAATTCAAAGTTTAGCTTCTGTGAAGCTTCAAATACAAATATGAGTTAAGGGATCATCTTTCTTTATAAAATAATAAATTAGAGCATACAAATATTGAAAGAGCACAATGACTATTGGAAACACAACGGAATGCTTTAATATTATAGTTGAGGTTGTTTGGCTTCTGCTCTGGCAGCTATATTGAGTGACACAGATTTCTTAGGCATAAGGAGCCAAGCATTTAGATCAATAAGTTCCATTAAATATTACTTTCTAACTTTTAGATATGTAATTAAACAGAAATACAATATAAAATATTTAAAATTGAAACTTAAATTACTTAGTACCTTTTAAAATAAAAGTATTATTGCTCTAAACTTACAGTAAATTTCCACATAAGTTTCCTTTTCTATATTAAATTTGTAAGAACACAGACACCACTTCCAGCCATCCTGTCTAGGGAAACAAAGACTAGATTCTAAATAAGAATTTTGGCCCAGAATACTCCAACCACATCAGGGCTGAAATAAAATGGCAGTGAGAGTGAAACAGTAGATTGAAACAGTTTGGTGTTCCAGGTTGACATTTTTCTATTACCAAAGAAAATATCCTTCAAATGGCATCCATTGACTTTTATGTAAAATAGCATCCCTTAATTTGGGCTATGAGGATATGTAAGCTGCTTGTATGGATTTCACATTAGAAACTATTTACTCTAGGAAATCAATTACTAAATTAAGAGAAAGTAGAAGAGGTATGTATTCCAAAGGAAAATGCATACTACAAGACAAACACACCAACATGTAAGATCCATATTAAGATTTGTTTTACCTTTAAAGAATGTGTCAGAAGAAAGTTGGATAATTTCCAAGCACTGTTAAACATTGGCTTTTGGATAATCCACCTACCATAGACCTGCCATGCCAAAAGTGTAGATGGAACTATCTATGCAAAAAGCAAACTATGAAGAACCATGAGGAAGAGTATGGAGAAAGTCCAATCCAGCAGAGCCCAGCCTGTTGAGAAGCGTAGAACTGGGGATAGGTTCACTCAGAGGTGAAAAAGTTCCTGCAGGCTCAGCAATACCATTTATTTCTTTCCCCATATACATGCTCAAGGAATACTATGTGCTATGAGAATAAAAATGTTGGAACAATTCAAGTACTATTATAAACAGTGCAAAGAAAGTGAAGGGAATCATTTTGGAGCAGGATAAATGTTTTCTGAAAGTACATGTGCAAGATTTTACTTTTAAAAGCGAAGCTAATAAACTATTAATAAGTGTTTTCAAATATTTCTACCACAGTATTTTTGTGGTAACTTTGTTTTCTGATATCCAGTGAAGGCATGGCATTTTTCTAGAACATAATAAGAATTCCAATAAAAAGAATGGAGACAGCATAAATCTGTTTCAGAAAATGAATTTTTCAGTTTTCAAACAAGTATTGGTTTCGTATTTTGTCAAAACTGATATTGCATTTAAATATAGTGATACATTTTACAAGTTTTAAATATACACAAAATTCTAAACAGTTTGGTTTCCATGATGACTGTTCTTAAATTCCTACTGGCAGTACTAGTGCTAGATGCAAGAAGGTTTAGGAATTGAGAAAGCAGCTGAAGCTTGCATATGTAGCAAAGCTAAATATTGAGGACAGTTTTATATAATTCACTTTCTGCATTCATGACCAAGTTAGGTATTAAATATCAAACATAAAATGTGATAATATTTAGCAGCCTTAATCTTCAGTTGTCATGTTCTGCATAGGGAAATAATGGTTTAGAGAAGAAGATGAGTTTTTGAAAAATATGATAGTTGGCCATATCTGTATAAACTAGATTTTTGTAGTATGAATACATGTAGTTATAATAGAGATCTCTGTGTTTTGAATTTTATTGTCTCCTGTTCAGTTTTTCTCTTGAGGAATCAAGGAGAAATTGTTCTAAAAGGATGTATAAAAACCATTTCTTCCTCTGTTCCTCCTCCTCTTTCTTCCCTCTCCTCCTCCCTTTCAGCCCTCTTCATCTTTCTTAGGATGGATGATAGCTATGTTTATCGTTTTCCTCTCAGTCAAGTAATTGAAGAGATTATATAAATCTATCAATAACAACATATTATATCCAGTATTAAATGGAAGGTTTGTGGAAACAACTTGTCAATGAGAAAACACAAGGTTGTGATTAACGAGCTTAAATATCATATAATCACTGCTGCTTAAGCAAAATCACTTTAAAGATGTCTCATCTAAGGTTTGTTTCTTGAAGTTGCTTGGAAAAGTACTTTTGTCTTGACATTTCATATTATTTTATAGATGTGAACTCAGATAATTGGCAGAAAATATTGAATGATTATTTGTATAGCTCAAGGGACATGGCCTTAAAATACCACCTAGATAAGTAGTGGTGAAATCGAACTCTGTTATATAGCAGAAGCCTTAGTCATGTACCTTATCAAACATAAAGAATTTTATATTGTATGGACAAGAACACAGGCTCATGTGGGATAATTCACATTTGATTTAATCTATGAGATAATTATGGTACACAGTTTGTTTTCATTTGGGATTCAAAGTCATTATACTAATACATGCACATATATCTCTTATGTAAAATAGCCATTTTTACAGATTACATGCACTGTTCCATTTTCATAGCTTCTGAGATGCATGAGGTAAACAAAAGAAGTAACAAGTTAAAAATCCAAGTGGGAATATTTAAAGACAAAGAAGCTTTTGTCTTCACAATTTAACTTCTTTAAAAATGGAACTGTGTGAATTCATCGTGCATTTCGTATTCTGTTCAGACACCCAGAGATCTGTTTCTAGAAGTAGGCCAACTCTTTTTATGCTACCCAGACAATTTGGGTGGGATAAGTTATTGTGCCTCTTAATTAAGACTCAATTTGGAAAGAAAAACATTGTTTTTTCCTGCAAAAAGAATTTTCTTTTCATAACTTATGTTGAGCATAGTTATATGAAATAATTATATAATATTTCACTCCTGCATTTCATCAGTGAAGACAGTAATCAAAACTAATACTAAGACAGAACCAAAGTAATACTAAGGTAATTGCTTTCCATGTGAGAAGAGTTGGGTCGTTTGTAACATTTGTTCCAACTTTGTGTGGGAGACGGTAACATTGAATTGAGAGTTTTAAAAGGAACTAAAATAGAGGAATGCACAGTGGTATGGAATTGTAGGGGGAAGAGAGACAGTTAAGAGGGGAGGGAGGGCAGAGTCTTGTTTGTCTTTCAGGTGGGAATTTTGACTTTTGTTTGAAATAAGGTAAGGAAAAGATAGGGATTTTGAGTATTCCTTTTGGTAACTTACGTTGATCTTTCAATGTCTACCACTTAGATCTTAATGATTTTTTTTATTACTGTAAAATTAGCTAAAAACTAGAGTATTAAAGCATCATTAAGTTCTAATTTAAACTGATGAACATGGGCTTTTATCTTTCTTTCCTATTACCAAATATCTCATTTTTAATTAACTTGAAAGCTTTTTAGAATAGAGAGTCAACATAAATTTAGCATAATGCACAATACACTCTTCACCAAATTTAGGTTTTTAATTGAAAATGTTAATTAGAAAGGTCACTTATTCCATTGGAAGATATTGATAAAAAATGTTTTCAAGCTACTCTTGCATCGGCCATGTAGGCTAGATTTCTGAAACTCCAATGTAGACAGTGCTAATGAGGTACTAGCCATAAATACATAAAATTCATGCCTTTATTCCCTACCATAAAGGATGTATCAAACTGGAAAAACTTTCTTGTTTCAAATTCTAGAACTGGGAAAAGTAAAATATGTATATCCTTGTAGAATTGTGTTTTGGGTAGAATTGTGCCTTTTTATAGAATACCTTACAATGTGATTTATAAATAACCTTTGTCCACACAGAGTTTTCAAAGAAAATTACCATCTCACAATATTATGAAAGGGAAGATACCAGGGATAGAAAATGTTTCATATTCCAGTGAATACAAGGTTCAAAGATATAGCAGAGTGAGATAAATACAGAGAATAAAATGATTTAAATAAAAAATTTGTTTAATTTTTAAACAAACAATAGTGAACTAGTTCTCATAAAAAGTATGTACCAGGGACTAACAAGGAGTATATAGTAATGAAGGAGCTTGTAACAACTCAAATGTGTGGCATAAACCAGGCTACAAAGTGGTAATACAAATAAGGAAGGGAAATGGAGGGAAGAAAAACAACAGATGTAGATATTTGTCCGTGTGTGGAGAGCTGTTTGGTATGATTTATGGAGATGCAATATTATAATGTAATTGAGCTTAACTGGTAGGTAGGAATAAATTGATCCCACTATAGTGGGTCAAGGAATTTATTCATGCAGATGATGTTTCCTTTAAGAATGAAATGAAGGCCAGGTGGTGGTGGCGCATGCCTTTAATCCCAGCACCTGGGGAGGGGGGGCAGAGGCAGGAGGATTTCTGAGTTTTAGGCCAGCCTGGTCTACAGAGTGAGTTCCAGGACAGCCAACACTATACAGAAAAACCCTGTCTCAAAACAAAAACAAAAACAAAAACAAAAAAAACCAAAACAATAAATAAATAAATGAATGAAATAAAGAAGAAGGCAGATGTAAGGTATTCTGAGCAAAGTGATTAGAAAGTGGAAAGGTTCCCAAACAAAAGCCATCTCACATTAATGGTTAATGTTGTGAAGTAAAAAAGTCCAGTTTGGATGGATTGAACATGGAGGGCAGAGGTAACAATGCATGACATGAATGCTCTCAGGACGGGAAGATTTAAGGCTTTGTATGTGAAGCATAGATAACAATTAAACCTAGTTAGAAAAAAACCCTTAGTCATGTACATTGCCTTTTCATGCAGTATGGCAGGTACAGTGTGAAGGAGGTGTATATTCATCAAGGAAAGACTACAGTCTAGTTGACAATTATCTGTCTAGTCAAAGGATGATGCAATCTGGGAATTACACTGTGCAATAAAATTGGAGAAAAATCACGTGACATGGGAGCTATTTGGGGATGTAGACATGATGGATTTCCTGATCAAGAATCCCACCCAAGTTTGTTGTTTCAGAACTTGGTTGCATTATAGCCATTCCATTGAGATGGGGACAGGTGGTTGACATATTGTAAATTTCCAGGGGCAGAAATGTGCACAGGTGCATGTGTCAGTATGTAGTAGATTTTAATACATTTCCACCTTAAATTGAGAAGTCTCTTACAGTCTGAGGAGGATACAAACTAAGCCCTGAGCAGATGGTGAGGCTGTAATGCACAATGGCAGTTCCTGATCTATACATTATGACGAACTCACTGTGCAAGGTCAGAGCTTTGGAAATTATCATTCATGACCCAGACTGGTTATCGTGCCTATGCGTGTATCATTCAGATTCTTTTAAATTTTTTTTTTGGTATTTTAAAGTGTGAAATTTAAATTTTTGGTGAGAACAACTAGTCACATTTCCCTTCTGGTCCACAAAGACTGCAGTATTTCCTCTTTGGACCAATGTTAAGAATTTTATCTGCTCTTGGTTTGGATGAAACCTACATGAACAGAATATTAGTACTGAAAACAGCAGTACAATAATGAACTAATATTGTACACTGGGTATGGATTATAAACACTGCCATAATTGATTATGAAGCTTGTGATTTCATGGTTTTTTTGGTTTATAATAATATTCACACACACACACACACACACACACACACACACACACACAAAATCAAGGAGTTTTCTCCTAATTGGAATATTCTATGACTTTTTATTTGAACATTCATACACAATTTACCACTCAGTTGCTAACCTATTCTACTAAACAAAACTTAATTGTTTTCAGATAACTTCAAACATGAATGTTATCAATGAAGATGAATGTGTGCACAGGATCTATTACAGTGCTTCTCTGTATAACGTAGCCTTCACTGTTGTTGCAAGATTGATGCTTGTCGTAGAATAATGCAGCGTGAAGATTGAAGTACTCAGAGTATTTTTCCCATTGTTGTGATCAATATCTCACAAGAGTCAAATGAAAGGACGGCAAGCATGTTTTCTGCCTTGAAGGGAAACATTCCGTCATGGTGAGAAGGCATTGTGGTGGTCCATGCTATCCTGACTGGAGCCTGATACTACTCTCTCATATCTAGGTGGATCACAATCCAAAGCACTGAACTGCATACAGTCCACCACTAGGTTTCTCTAGCAATTCACAAGATGGCCCTAAAGGAGATAAGGTGTCAGGGAGGGAGAAGGGAAGAGTGAGTCTTACATGGTGGTCAGGGGAATCTTGCAGCTCTGACTATCTACAAGTTAGGCTTCCTCTTTGTTTATATAGGTTTTCCCAGAGCAAAGACAGACTAAGGATTATCTGAGAAGTTTAGATGATATCATCTTGTTTCGGGACGTGTGTTTGATTTTTCATTACATGTCTGGGATTACAAGTTCAGTGATAGAAAGTAAAATGGAACAGATTTTATTTTTATTATTAGCTCTTGTACTCCAATTCAAAGAATCTAAAGAGGGTCTCCTCCAAAGCAAATACATTTACTATATGACAGCCTGTTTTTAGATAGGCAGCATTTGCAGTTTTAAAGCACCCCAGAGAGACAGAAAAGATCTGAACCACTCTTTTATGAATAGCAAATACTCATACCTAATTCATTTTATTTTATTGTTTCATCATCTATGATATAAAGTAGGAAAAAAGTTAATTTACTAAATCTATTTTTTCAGAGGTAGGCCCGGATCCCCTATCATTAAACTCCATTTGCAGAGAGCTCTAAACATGTTGAAAAACAGGCTTAGAACCTGTTACTAATTCTCTTGGCCGATCAAAGTTTGCTAATTATCTCTCTGTATAACCTGTGCCAGTTATACTGTTTGTGTTTGCTTAAGGGCAGATACCCCAAGCAGATTCCTGGAATCATGGCCTCATTTAGCATGATGCTTAACTATGCTTATCGAACTGATCTCCAGGGCACAATGAGAACAGTTCCCGAATAGGACCAGATAAAGTTATTTACCGAAGAGCAGAAGGGATAGTAAGTTAGAACTTTCCTAAAAATGATTCAGACATAAGTTTATCAAGAAAAGGCAATGTGAAGCATAAGGCACAAAGTCTCCAAGAATGACACAGAGATCAAAACCTCAAAGTGAGGAACAGAATGACAGCAATTGTAGTATTCAGCTCAGCATTTGCTGAAACTGTGTGAACCTGCTGTGCTTGCTTGGGACTGTTTCCAGTGGATACAGCTGGGCCAGCACCCCTCCTTCCTTTCCAAACATCAGTCTAGGACCCTACTCCATGAGATTTTAAGACTCACATTCAAGGCAGGATTCTTACCTAGAGCTAGTCCTTTCTGAAATATTATCTCCTAGGTGATTTCATATCTAGGCAATTAGAAAAAAAAAAAAGATAACAAATCACAATACATGTTTTTGAAAAACACCAGTTGATAAAATACTAGTTAAAATAATCTGTATTGATATAAAGCATGTTCAATGCTTATTGAATTTGCAGCTGTAGTAGTCTACTCTCCTTGAAGAGCATGGTTTCTTACTGTACTTATGAGTCACCCACCATTTTTCCCTTTCCCCAACTCTGTTCCTTGTTTATCTTCCTTTGGCACATCCTTTTATTTTGGGAATACTTCTATTTTGCTTCCCAGCTTTTGTTACACTTCCTAGATACACACACCTTTCCCTTTCATTTGTGAAACTGATCTAAACAACAGCAAATATGTATCAGTCTGCCACAGCAGTCCGTTTTAAGGATATTAATTCAACTTAATATCTGTTGTGCAGTTAAAAGTATAGTAGCTACATTTGCTGAATTTTAGTTTGACATAAATAAAATGTTCATTCAAGGTGAGTAGGGAGCTTTCCCTCACAAATATTTTATTACTCTATACATAAGCAAAACAATAAATGAGAAATTATCACTTAATTTTGGAGTCATGGAATCCTTTTTCTTTAAAAAATATTTTATTGAGTTTTTCATTTAACATATTTTGACCATATCCAATTTCATTTCATTCCCTTTATTTCTTCTACATCTGCCCTTATCTGACTTCTCTATCACAACTTCATGTCCAATTTTATTTCCCCCTTAAATGTTTTGATATTAGTGTTAGAAGATGGTCATTCAACTATGCTTGTCACTAATATACCCACTAGTACAATGTGACTATCTACTTCCTTAACCCAATATGACAATCCATAGAAAAAGGACTCTTCTGTAAATCCGGAGTTAATTCTGCTGGAAGCTGTACAAATTTATTGTAAATTACAGCTCTATTCCTGCTGCCCAGTTCTCTTGGAGTCTGGACTTAATATGCAATGCATTTAGTCTGTTTAATTGTTTCCTGTCTGCTATCCAAGTCATTTGCAAACAAGAGCTTCATCCTTGGGAAAAATTGAAATTGAAGGATAGGTTTGGAACCAGTGCCTGTAGTTTATCAATATATATGTAGTTTTCAT
>JADRCD010237781.1:0-22707 GCA_019843815.1 Montemys delectorum | reverse complement strand
TAACTTAAAGCTCAGAGTCTTATAATGACTAGGCCTCTGGATTGGGATTCAGATGCAGACAAGAATTCAAAAAACCTCTTTTCTAACCTCCTGCTGTGGTGATGGTTTTTGTGAGAGGCAGAAAGTAAGTTCTAAAGGAAAAATAGATCTTTTACAAAAATATAATTGAGGGAGGGGACACAAAGGATAGTCCCCCAAAGCAAACAGAAAGGAAGGGCAGAGGGGCTGCACTGGAGCGGGAGAGGCATGGCAGGTGTGGGCTGCAGGCATCGAAGGTGTGAGCTGCAACGACCCACCTACAAGGTCAGGAGCAATAGTCTCTCCAGAACCCTCCAAAAATCCTCCAAATCCTCACCAGCAAATGTCCACAGACAGGTTGGGCATAGAACATTAGGCCCCAAAGAAGAACTCCCCTCCCAGTGATCACAGGCACTACTTTTAAGCAGGTGTTAGGCTAGAGAATGGAATCTCTGGACACAGAGAAAACTCCAGAGGAACAAAGTGGAAAGGCACCCAGGCGAAATGGGGTGTCTTAAAGCACTGGTGAATCAATCTGTCGATCGTAGTTGGCAGTTACAAATCAAAGATGACACATGGCTGTGGATGAGGGCTGATGGGGAAGCTGGCACAGCCATTCCTGCAGGAGCCATCCTTAACCTAGTGCTGATGATGCCCTTTGAGCATTTGTGCCTGGGTCTTGCAAGCATTCTGTCTCTGGTCTCCCAACAACAAGAATATTGTGGATGTTGACATCTATGACTGATGATGGAGAACCTGGGAGGCAACTGCTAAAGACACGAAATGGCTGAGGGTTAGGAGAGAACCAGGATTGGTTATGTAAATATTTTTCTACAAATACGGTATGCAGGGAGATGAGAATGGATATCACTGGCATGTATTAGAATAAGTTCATAGAGGAGCTACGTGGATGGCTCAGCAGTTAAGATCACTGGCTGCTCTTGCAGAGGACCTGGCTTCAGTTCTTAACACCCATTCAGTGGATCCCATCCATCTGTAACCCCAACTCCTGGAGACCTAATGCACCAGCATATATGTGACGCACAGACATACATACAGGCAAAGTACACACACACACACACACACACACACACACACACACAGAAAGAGAGAGAAACACACACTAAAGTAACAATTTTTTTAAGTTTATAGGGAAAATAAATAAGTAAATAATAAGTTTATAGAGAAATTCAATGTTTCAAGAGGTTGTTGTGTGCGTCAGGAGCCTGTGACCCACTCACTGTTCCAGACTAATCTCAGCCCAACTTGGTGAGTCAATGAGTTGATTGGCTTCACTTACTGAACGTGGGTGAGAGATTGCTTGCAGGAACATGGATGACCCCAGTATAGCTACACCATTGGAAAGTCCCACCCCAGTATGGATGATGACTCTCCCATAGGGATATGCAGGAATGAAGTTCCCCTGGGTTAACCTTCAGTGCTCCATATACTCCACCATCTTCCAAGACCAGAAGGCATTTGTAGCTGAGTAGTGTTACACACAGGTGGAAGGGAGGAGGAAGAAGGACAGGTTGGGCTCTTGTGACAATTCTCCACTTTCCTTTACGAGGCGACACCATTGAATCTTCTTTGGGTTAACTCTTGCTATGCAATGTAGTGTACCCGATGATGAAGATGTGATGTTGCGCTGTGGGGATTAGTGTTCTACAGCATGGTAGACAATAGTAGTGTTCTACAGCATCATAGACAATAGTACTGAAGATATCAACTTCAATTGTTGGTGATGATGTCATAGCCAACCCAAATTACCCATATTTGTGTCCTTTCCACTTTGCCAGGACTTGGCTAGGGATGTTGTTATCATGCAGATAGCCCACCCTAGGTTCAATCAGGGAAAAAACAAGTAGATGTTACTATTATCAAATGTCCTCAGTGGATAGAAGTTTCAAAATAACTCCAGTAATAGTCAACAATGTCACACTGAAATTATGGAGGGTGCATTGCAGTGGTAGCTTAAAGTACTGCAAAAGTTAGGCTTAAGGAGAATTTTATGTTTTCACATTAAACAACATGAAAGTCTATAAAATGTGTTGTCTGTAGTAACTTGGCAGAGTCATGGAATGGTAACTGCACCAGAATCTTCCCCCAGCCTAGGAAGCTCTGCTAGCATTCCTCACACCTCTGATCTGTTTCCCTCTAAGAAAGAGTCATCACAGATCAACTGGAGCCTGGCAGAGGCAAGCTGTCCCCTGAACTGGCTGATACCAATCAGAAGGATTCTAGAAATTCAGATTCATCCCATAGAGAAGCACACATCTCTACCAGGTATTTGAACTAAGATGATTTTACTGGAACAGATATGAGCTTAGGAGAAAGAGAGGGGAGGAGACAGAGAGAAAGGGAAGGAGCTGATCTTGCTCAACGAGACAAAAAAGAATGTCTCCAAGCTACTGTCTATATTTTGGGGTTCTTGCAGATCCCAAATGCCATAAGGTAATCCTGTGACCAAATATGAATTCTTTTTCTGCTTAGGCGATAGTGAGAAAAATTGCAGTTCAGTTGACCACTCACTGGGCTAATTGAAGGAGTAACAATACAGAAAGCAACAGAGAGAGCCCATGGGATGATGGAGGAGGGCCTTCCAGGTCCAAGCATGAGCATCACACTGTGTGTAGGGATCCTGAGCATCATCATGGGACATCCCACTTTCTCCTACTCTGGTTTGAATGAAGTTGATTTTTTTAACACTCCCATCCAATGCTCTTGTCATGTCCCTTCCCTTCCCTCTGTACAATACACAACTATCTTGTTTGGGTCCCAAAGCATAAATATTTGGGTCCAGACCATAACAGTAGGCATTCAATGACACTCCACTTGAGAGACAGAGGCAAGAGGTGGAAGTCAAAGCCATCCTTGAATGAGTAATGAGCTCAAGGCTAGCTGGGGCTATCTGAGGTTGCATACAGGATGTATATGATGTACATGCATATGTACATGCATATGTATGTGAGGTATATGTATGTACATGGGAGAGACAGGCTGCAAAATCACTGAGAATTCAAGGCCAGCCTGGGCTATAAAGTGAGACCCTGTAAAAATATGTATGTGTGCATTGTGTGTCATATTTCTAGCCTCTACAGTTAAAAATATCATAAAAGTTATCCAGACCTATATATTCATAGTCGTCATCCAATCAACATGGATATTTTTCTAGCAGTCTGCATAAGCATTGTACGTATATGTACATGCACATATAAACTCACATATAAGACATATATATGTATATATATGTATATATACATATATATATATATATATATCCATGTACACAAATTTCTCAAGCATCCACAATGGATTTTTTGATAAACAAATGGTAACATGAAGTTCACCAAGAGGCTAAATGGTTTCCTGTGTGTTTATTTCCAGTACTTCCAATAAGGAAGTCCAAAGAGGACACTTTCTTCCCAACCAGTTTCAATAAAAACTTTTTTTCAAAGATTCCCCCCCACCCTGCGCCCCAAGCGAAAGATTCCTGTTGTGTGGCTTCTAAAGATTTCACTTATAACCAGCTGGATGAGGAGCCTGAACGGGCAGTGAAGCCCACACCAGACCTCTCTTTGCACCATGTGGGGACAAGTGGTGGCTTTGTTCCCTTACAAAGGCTGGAGAGGGGGAGAGACAAACTAGCCCTATGGTCTAAGAAGCTTTCTTTCAAACAAATCCTTTTAAAAGGATCTAAATCACGCCACTCACAAGGGGGGCTGCACAAGGAGACTGAAGGAAACTTGTAAGCACTTCTCATGAACAGCAATGTCGTGGTCTCTTCTTTGACATATTCTCTGTAACATTTCCAATGGGAATCCCTTCCTTGGTGCCACATTTGCCTCTATGAGGAGAGAGGGAAATGCCTTGTTATTGTGTCTCTCTGCCAGAGAAACTGTTTTCCCTTCCTGACAGGACTTGCTCTATGACATGAGAGCATAAAGTCAGAGCCCCACCTTTAGAAAATTGTCACAAAACATGGTACCTTGGGACACTTAATCATATTGTGACGATGGTGCTTTGGCTTCGAGTGTGTCCAATCTTCCCATGCTACAATCCGGCATGGCCATCTGCAAACGTGTGTTAGACTACAGTCACAAGTACCTTGGGATACAGGAGGCCTTCACATTTAGCACTCAAGGAAGTCGACTAGAGGCTGAGGAGATAGATGGCTCTGTCTGTAAGAGCCCTCACTAAGCAAAGCTGTGAGTTTGAATCAGCAGCCCCTCCATAAAAACTAGATGTAGTTGTGGATGCCTGTAACAGCAGTATGGGCTTGTGTTAGGATTGCAGTGGCTGTGATAAACACCACAACCAAAAGCAACTTGGGGAGGAAAGGGTTTATTTGGCTTACAAGTCTGTATCATTGTTCATCTTCAAAGAAATTAGGACAGGAACTAAACAGGGCAGGAACCTGGAGAAAAGAACTGATGCAGAGGCCATGGAGGGGTGCTACTTACTGGCTTGCTCCCCATGGCTTGTTCAGCCTGCTTTCTAACAGAACCCATGACCACCAGCCCAGGGGTGACACCACCCACAATTCCACATCAATCACTAGTAAGACAATACCCTCCAGGTATGTCTACAGCTAGATCTTATAGAGACATTTTACTCAATCAAGGTTACCTCCTCTTGGATGATTACAGCTTGTATCACTATAGCTGTGTCAAGTTAATATATAAAGAACCAAGAGAGGGATGCTGAGACAAGTATATTCCAAGAGCATGCTGACCCAGGAGGCAGCCTAGCTCCAATGGAGAACTGACTGGATGAGAAACCCTGTCTCAAGGCAATAGACCAGAGAGCTTTACAGAATATATGCCTGTGCATTCAGGTGCATGCACAACACACACAGAAAATCAATAAATAAGTTAATTAACTCTATCATTAATGAGTTAATTGAAGAGTATAGTGTGATACCTTTTGCTTCTTCTCCTAGACCCTGTCTGAGGTCCTGGAATGTGCAGCCCCTATAGCAATGGTCTAGACAGAAAATAGCATGCTAGGTAAGTGGCCCAACCTGAATCTAGCTGGACCAGGTGCTTCCTGCTCATCCCACTGGACCAGACTCTCTAGTACCAATGGAGAAATGCCATTCTGTACCCTGGGAGCCTCCCTGAGAGCAGAGCCAGAGGAAGCTGTGCAGCATCACGCCCCACTTAGTACAGTCATGGAACCCCATAGACAAGGAGACTTTCTGATGTGAACGTTCCCTCAGTAGCTTTCTCACACACAGTGAGATGCAGAGAACCTTGGATTCCAGTGAACACCATCCTTGCCTGTTTCACCTTACTTGAGTTTGAGTAAGTTCCTGCCCAACTGTTGTTTTCTTCCTCCTCTGAAAACACCCTGTTCACTGTTCACTGGGGGATTGAAGTGAAACAAGTCCCGTGAGAGAGATGCTACAGTATCCACATGGTTGTCTATAAGTGAGATGCTGGGGTACTCACATGGCTTTCTATAAAAACATGCAGGGCAAAAGGGAGGTGGCACATTTGCTAAAGGCACATGTCACACAGCCTGATGACCTGAGTTCAAATCAAAGGATATACATGGCAGATGGAATGAACTGATTTTTGCAAGTTGTCCTCTGACCTCCACATAAGTGCCATGCATGTACACACACACACACACACACACACACACACACACACACACCATAAATACACACATATATATACACATATGCATACATACACATACATACACACACATGCTTAAAGAAGAATCTTATCTAAAAGGAACACACAGAGAAGAGAAATTGTGGGGAAGGGAGTCTCAGCACAGATGCTGAGGGATGGCTGCAATGATCAAGGTAAGCCCCACCCACTTCTCCTCTTTAGACCTTAGCTTCCACAGAAGGCCCTTGCCTTGAACATCATATATGTTTCTAATAATTTTTAGTATTAAATTAAAATGTTTGCTTATATTTTATTTTTAAAAAAACGTTACCGTACGTGGGTATATGTATGTGTACATTCATGATGTGTGGGGTGGTGAACATCTGGGTATGGGTGTATGTGTACATAGAGGTCAGAGGACAACCTCATGTAGTTCCCTGGGGGAGCACCCAGTTACTGACTTCCTTCTAATACAGGGTGTCTCACCAGCCTGGTGCTCATCAAATAGGCTACACAGCAGGCCAGTCAGTTCCAGGGGTCTACCTTCCTTTGTCTCCCCAGGGCTGGGATTACAAGACTGTGCCACCAAGCCTGACTTTTTAATATGTGTTCTAGGAATTGAACTCAGGTCCTTGTGCTTACAGGGGAATCATGTCAGCTAAGATACTTCCATAACTATATTTTTGATTTAAAAAGCAATAGAGACATAACTTTGCTTGGAGAATTAAGCCTTGTAGAAGCATTAGAGATCTCCTCTTCTCCCCTTTGTGCTCTTTTAAGTTCAACATCCCTCTTCTCTTTAAAATGAAAAGAAAAAAAGAAAGCGTGAAGGGAAGGTTTAAGGAAAAGAGCAAGAGGCAGGGAGGCAGGAGAAAGAAAGAGAAGAAAGCAGGAAAAAAATCCAGAAAGAGGGAAAAGAAAGCCAACTTGGCACAAACTAATTGGTTTCCACCTGAGTAACTGACTCAGTCTTATTTTCTGTTCACACCAGACGTCCCTTTACATCTTGCTCCTGGCTCAGTGCACACTCAATGAGCCCAGGCACACCACAGCTCCTGCCTAAGTGTTCTGGAAGTTAAAGTCACAGAGAACGTCCCCAGAGGACAGTCCCACAGCCCCAGAGTGACTGAGACTGGAATGGCTGGTTCCTTCAAGTGAAATTAGCCCATAAAAAGGACAATAAGATGAATGGAAAATGACTTCCTGGCCTGTTTAAATAGCTTCACACTGAGAACTAAGCTACTTGAAGAGAAGACTTGATGCTGGACTGTCAGCAATGCCAGAACTAACATTAAGAAGCTGTTTCCCCTACATCCCACTCTGCTTCTAGCAACTGATGCCTCCAGGAAATCATCCATCTATCCAGTCATCAAGCACCTACTTAATGAGGAGCTGTAATGGGCCAGGCATGGTGTCTGGATGGAATTACAACCAAGAGACATAAAGACCCAGACCCCTGCCTTCGTGGAGAATAGTAATTATTAAGGAAATCAGACATTTAGGGGGGACATGGGCAGTGGGGTTTGGGGCAGATCCAAGTCCCAGACTTAGAAAGCTCTGTGCTGGGGTTTGGACAAATCAGTCACAGGAAACACACAAGTGAATGAAATTGAGAGGCCAGAGAGCTTTAGGCTATCCATGGACTTATTAAGGTGATGAGCTGATTTAATTAGGTACAATGTCCAAAAAATTAATTCTCATTGGCCAAAGACATAAGAAGTGTTGTTTTTTTTTTTTTTTAAAGTGGAAAATTCTATAAAATTACTGTCCTCAGGCTGAAAGGCATGGCAGAGTACCATGAGTGGTTGCTTTTGGCTTTAAGCTCACTCTAAATTAGCATTGTCTGCTGCATTTCTCACTGCAAAGGGCAGAGAGAACTTGAAGTTTTCAGTCTGAGCAAACAATGTCCACTGCAGAAGCCATGGAAATCTGACTGAGAGCTGCTTGCAGGGTCAGAGAGTCTGAGGTACGATGGTCACTATACCCCATCACCTGCCCAGTCCACCTCAGTCATCCATCCTCCTCTGCAAGGCCGCCCATCCTAAAGTCACATCTGTCTCATGCTCTTGGGTTTACACTGTAGAGTATTATGGGCTTGTTATAGGTGGCCCCACCAGACAATTGAGCAGCAAGCATTTGTAGTTATCTCTGTGTGTATGAGATAGCACACTAGGTCTTTGGGAGGCACAAGAAGTGATGGGTATAAAGCTCAGTCAGCACTCTCTTTGAATACAACAGAAGACACTGGTGAGCGTTTCCAGGAGGGACTGTCCCTGAATGAGTCTCCCTAGCAATGTTCTGTGGATTTCCAAATAGGCCAAGGAAAAGTAGGTGTTTTGTGAAAATATTACTAAATTTCTAGCTTTTTGGAAGATATTAACAAGCCTTTTGTTTCATATTAAGAACTCAAGATATTTTAAGTTGCAAAATATTATCATGTATATTTATATTTTCATGTCTTATAGCATCATTCACCTTTTATAATTCTTTAAGCCAGATTTAAACCTTTTCTTCTTTAAAAGAAGATAATGAATAGTTCAGGTTTTATCAGCCTTACTGTTCCATTAGCTACTATTTAAGCCTGGCATTGAGTATGTGTGTGTGTGTGTGTGTGTGTGTGTGTGTGTGTGTGTGTGTTGAATGTGTGTGCGTATGTGTGTGTATGTATATGTGTGTATATGTGTATGTGTGTATATGTGTATGCGTGTGGGTGCACATACACACAGATTAAAGAAACAGAAGTTTGGTAAAAAGAAAGTGTGACTGAGTCTTCTTGTTTACTTGGTTGCTCTGGCAAAACCCTGACCAAAGGCAACATGAGAAAAAAAGGGAGTTACTTTAGCTTATAGCTTACAACCCATCAAAGACAGAAGCCAAAGCAAGAACTCAAAGCAGGGATCTGGAAGAATGATTTGAAACAGAGCCATAGAGGAAACTTCTTACTGACTTCTGGGTTCACATCCATTTACCTTTCTGACACAGCTCAGGCCCACCTGGCTAAGGATGATCTCATCCACAGTGGGCTGCACCCTACACATCAATTAGTTATAAATGCAGCGCAGACATATCCTCAGGGCAATCTATTGGAGGCAGCTCCTCAGTTGTGGTTCCCTCTTCCTGGGTATGTCAAGTTGACAAATGCAGCTGTAACACTGTATGCCAATAAAACTTTATTTTTAAAAATAGGCCAAGGGCCAGATTTAGCTTACGGGTTTGCCGGGCCCTGCTCCGTATTGCCGACTTTCGAAGTGTACCATAGTGCTTTCTAAATGACAGACTTGGGGTTGTGAAAAGAGAAGCCCCAGAGAGCCAAGGTTTGGAACCAATTTATAAATCTCTTATGTATATGGCAAGAACTAGAAGATGGCGAGCCTGAGAGGAAGAGACTGGGGATCATGTGATGGGGGCAGGAAGTAAAGGACAGAGAGACTGAGAGGACAAGGAGAGGGTCATACGATGGGAGCCAGAGCAGGTGATTGTGGGTCCTGAAAAAGACCCCTTCAGCTGATGTTCAATAGCACTTGTCCTAAATACCTATAGAATCGACCTGGGATGATCTCACAGGCAGTGATGAGTGCAACTAAATATTACTTATAGAATTTTCTCATAGAAAGCTAGGTTTTTAACCAGGAACCAAAACATAAGCAAACTGTCTCTCTGTCTGTCTCTTTGTATTTCTGTCTTTCTGTTTCTCTCTCTCTCTCTCTCTCTCTCTCTCTCTCTCTCTCTCTCTCTCTCTCTCTCTCTGTGTGTGTGTGTGTGTGTGTGTGTGTGTGTGTGTGTGTACAGTGGTGAGTTCATGTTGAGGTCACAAAACAATCTCAATATCATTCCTCAAGTACTGGCTACCCTTTATTAATTAATTAATTAATTAATTAACTAACATAATATTTTCATTGATTATTTGGGAATTTCACATAAGGCAACTCAATAATGCTTGCTCCCCACTCCTCCCATGTCCATCCCTCCACTCTTGTGTCCCCCAAAACAACAACAACAACAACAACAACAACAACAACAAGTCCAATTTGTGTTGCCCATATAGTCACTGGAGCATGGTCTAAACCCCCAGTGGCCAGCCCCTTAAAGAAAAGTAAGCCCCTCCCACCCCAGCCTCTCCAGTGGCCATCAGTTGTGGAGAGCTACACTTCAGTATCCTCATCAGGCTTGTGAAGAGTTCTCTTCAATAGCTTCCTGTCTAGGCTATTAGTTTTGGGGATTGGCAGTGGGGATGGGTTGTCACAGAAGCCTTCTGTGTCTCCCAACTGTGAGGCTGTAGTCACCTGTACCACTGCAGAAGCTTCCCTCTCCTTTACAATCAGCAGCAGCATGGATCATGGACTTCCACATGGTATCCAATGGACCACAGACAAGCACCTGGTCTCTGGCATCAGCACATGCCATGGACCTCAGTATGGGCTCTGATGGCAGCACATGCCCTGGATGCCAACACAGACCCTGGTGACAGACCATACCATGGACATCAACATAGCTTCAGGCAGCAGCATAGACCAAGCACATCAGCATGGCCTTTGATGATAACAAGGGCCATGGGGCAGTAGGCACTGCAGCAGGCCACAGATCCAGACATGGTCCCTGGTGCTGGTGATGGCATGGGCCACAGATATCAACATGACCTCTGGCAACAGTATAGGCTACTACATACATCAATGTGACCTCAGGCAATACTGCAAGTTACACACATCAACATGGCCTCAGGCAACACTGCAGGCTACACACACCAACATGGGCTCAGGCAACAGTGCAGGCCATGCACATCAACATGGCCTCAGGCAACACTGCAGGGCATGCACATCAACATGGCCTCAGGCAACACTGCAGGTTACACTCACCAACATGGCCTCAGGCAACAGTGCAGTCCATGCACATCAACGTGACCTCAGGCAACACTGCAGGCTACACACATCAATATGGCCTCTGGCAAGAGTGCAGGGTATGTACATCAACATGGCACCTGGGGGTAGCTCAGGCCTTGGACATGGGTTAGCCTCTCTCCACCGTATGTTCACCACTCCATCACTCTCCCCTTCCCACACATTCATCACAAATTTGTTTGTCATAGTGACATTGGAAACTGCAGCAAGCCACTCAGTATATTTTTTTCTGCCCATACAGCTCCACATTTAAATACTCATTGCCACGAGTCAGAGTCATTGGTCTGCCTCAGGGCCTCTGGTCTCTGAAGCTCCATAGATACCAGCCCATCGCTGAGACGACTTCTATCACAGACATGTCTCAAATATTTGTCTTTATTGGTGATGCTGTGCTCCTGGACCAGGTTCTGAAACACTGGCCCCTCCACATGGTTTAGCATCTTGTAGATAGAGTAGGTATTGGGGTTGACTGACTTAAAGAGCTGGATTCCATCTGGGCCAGCCACAACTTCTGTTTCTTTGTTTGCTTGCTTTTGTTTTTCCCTTGAGGTAGAGTCTCTCACTATCATGGAAGTCGTTTAGCAGGCTAGTGTGGCTGGCCAGGAATCCACCTGTCTGCATTGCTGGGATTATGAGGATGCCAGTGTTTGCCCATCAGGCTCAACTTTCTTGTGAGTTATGGAAATCAAATGATGTGGTACCTGTTCCTACAGACAAAAGGAGTTTGCTTTCTTTTCCCCTAATGCTACCAGTGATCCAGTTCACAAAAGAAGACATTCCCAAAGGAGAGAGAGATGTCAAAGTGTAAGTGTGTAGTGTGTTACATGCATACATTGTGTGTCTGTGGTTGTAAGTCAGGTAGGAGTCGCTCAGAGCCCTGGCTGCTGACAGTCTCCTTGTGTTTGCTCTTCCTTAGGTGCCACCTACCAAGAGTTTGCTCTGGTGTCTGTGCCACAGTGGAGAAGACAGGCTCAGTCTGCTTCTCTGAAGAGTGGAGAAGAAGGAGAATTTGGAGTAGAAGTAGAGTCACTTAACACATATATGTAATATGTTAATTACCATATACATGTATACTACATAAAAAGATATATGTATTTATCATTTTACTGTGTTACATGTAATATACACAGTTCAATCCATATATGCCATACATACACAGATACAAACACAGTAGATGACAGAAACATTAAGAAAGAGATTTTTAAAAAGATTTATATATTTTTATTTTATGTGTGTGGGTTTTGCCTGCATGTCTGCTTGGGTACGACATGTGTGTTATGCTAAGTACTCCAAAAGAGGACATCAGATCTCCCGGAACCAGAGTTACTGACAGTTGTGAGCTACCAGCCGGGTCTTCTGCCAGGGTATCCATCGCTCTTACCTGTTGAGTCTGTACACACGGTCTAGTCTACCTCACCATCTCAACAACCAGCAGGCTTTCAATACACAATTCTGAGACTAGAGTTAGCGAACAGCGAAACAGTGAACCGTTCCCCGCAAAGCATGTGCTTTCTAGTGTCTTTCCTAAATCCTTTCTATTTAATGGGTCAGTCTCAACCACACAAGTATAAGAAACCGGAAGCCCCACCCTCGAGGTACTTGGAACAGCTGAAAGTAAGAGATGCTACAAATGACCACCAGGAGCAATAATCACATGTGGAGAATGAGGGATGGGAGCCAGTGCTTGCTGTCATGTGACAGTCACCATACTGAGGGGCCTTTGTGGTGGCACTTTTGGTAGTGTTTTCTGCTCCACCCCAGTCATCACTGTCAACCTCTCTGTTTTGTAGCCATACTGAGGACGGATATCATTGGCCTGAAGTGTGTTCACCTTCTGCACACACACACACACACACACACACACACACACACACACACACACACACGGAAGACCAATGCAAGGCGAGCCAGTGACAGTTGGCTCCAGTAATATCTGCTTTGATGCTGTAGATGATGAAGCTACCCACCTAAGGACAATGTCATGAACCTTGAGTCCATGATATTCCAGAGACTGAGATAGGAGCCATGAGCTCAAGACTAGGCTAGACACAAAGGAAGATTTCATAGAAAAAAATTTAAAAAAGCTAAGAACTGAGGAGGTAACTCAGTCAGTGCAGGAGGGCCTGAGGTCAACGTCAAGAACCCACATAGAAAAAGCCACACCGGACCTCCTGCATTGGAGAGGCAGAAACAGGCAGATGCCTGTGGTATACTGGCTAGCCAGCGTAGCCTCCCTGGCAAATCTCAGGCCAATCAGAGACCCTGTCTCTGAAAATCAAACAAACAAAACAAGTAAACAAGGCTGAAGAGATGGCTCAGCAGTTACAAGGACTAGCTGACTGTTCTACAGGACCACAGTTAGAGTACAGCACCCATGACAGGGGATTCGCAAATCACTGAGAGGCCCAGTCCCAAGGTATCTGATACCTTTTTCAGGCCCCTGAAGGTACCCCACCACTACCACACATACACACACACACACACACACACACACACACACACACAGCATACATGCACAAGCCAAGATGGATAATATCTGACTAATGATATGTATTCTGGCCTCCATGTGAATGTGCACCTATGGGCACATGTGGTACCTCACTTGAGTCTACCTGCACAAACATGAACTTATACATACACAAATGCAAGTTACCATGACTGTCGCACTGTCACACACACACACACACACACACACACACACACACACACACACACAAATACGAGTTACCCTGACTGCCTTGGCATGAGTGAGAGTCAGTGAGGAGCTTTATAGTATAAGTCTGCCTCGAAACTAAACTAGCAATTGTTTGATATTGGAACACAATTGACAACAGAGACTCCATGATGCCTCCGTCGCTGCAGGCAGGGCAGATGGTGTGTCTAGGAGCAAGGAGGGGATCTGGCAGGAAAAAAAGTCTAAGAGAGAAGGGAGCATGTGACTGTCAGATCCTGGAGTCGCATTGAGACATCCAGAGAAAAAGCTCAGCAATGCCTCAAAATCCAACAAATTACTTCTAAAGTTGCCTTGTGAGTCAGGAAGATAGATGGGATGGATCTGTGTCTACACGGTCAGAAAACTGCCAGGCCTGCAGAGCAGTTTCGTCCGAAAGCCTTCTGGCTAGGAGCCTTGATTTATTATATCGATTCCGAAGACTTTTATGGTATCTCCTTCTTTGGGACGTCTAAGTCGGCTCAGCAAAGCAGACTTCGTATGTCATCAAAGAAACATGGGGCCCACGTGAAGAGACAAATCTTGTGTTTCCTGTCAGGTTGGAAGTCCCAAATTACAGAATCTAATATGTAACAATAAAACCTAAATGTAAATCCACACAAATCATCATTAAGATTAGGTAGGATGTACAGGCATGTTCGCATGGGTTGAAATGTGAAGAAAAATGTGTCATCTATTTGATGTAATTAGATGAGTCATGAAGAAACGTGTCTGCTATGTTTGTATGTATCCTGCCTGACATTGTGATTCCTCCCCTTCTAGATGGCAGAGGCAGATTGGATACAACTGACATTCAGTTTGAAGAATGAACTTGGGATTAACCCATTCCTTTCCCTCCCAGCAACACTCACCCGTCCCTCCCATCCAGGGGTCTCAGGCTGCCCAGGCATTGACTGATCAATGAAAGTCTTCTAAATGCATCTAAACTTTATGCAGCACTCTTAGGCAAAATAAGTGACTTTAGTGTGTCATTGTATAACAAAGCAACCACTGGGGAATTGTCTCAAGTCCTGTGGTGGCCTTCCTGGCCAGTCCTGACCTGAGTGGACCACCTTGGTCACTCTGCCCCAGCCACTTGGCTGTCTGTAGCAAGGGCTTAGCTACTCTTAATTGAAATGTGGGACTGGATGTCCCTTCATCTAGATAAATAAAAAACATAGCTTAGAAAACAAAAAGAAGACTCTCCCATAAAATCCATGGCTGAGGTTAAATGTCATGTGCCAGAGAGGCTGCCCTGCACTCTCCTACCCAAAAGGACACCAGGCTTATCGCAACCACCACTCCACTGCTATGTGGGGGAGCTTCCCGATGGGCCCCACCATTGTCGTCCGCGTGTCCTGGTTACCTCCAGGGTTGTGCATAGGATGGGTTGGACTGTCCTGGATGGGTTGTGGGCACATCTGATTTGTTTTTCAGTCTGGGTCTGCCCCATGGGTACAGAAAGAAATGGCCATGGGTTTAAAAAGCAGCAGAGAGACCCTCCTATTGAGCTTGAAGAAGAAGCTGCCAAGTGGTAGAAACGAGATAGGTCACAAGGCCGGAAACCATGGACAGGAAGCTGAGTATAGGAGCTCCCCGGGAATGAGCCAGAAAGAAAAAGATGTTAGTCCTATTTATTACAGGAAGTAAAGTTTGCAAAGAAACTGACCCTCTGCTGAGACTTTGGCCCTGGGTAAAGTCAGAGATTTTAGCCATGCTGAGCAGACAATCCAATGACATTATGCTAGACCAAGACTTACAGCTCCAGTGTTTCATAATACCCCTCTGAGTCAGGAGCTATTTTTCCTTTTTTGAGACAGGGTTTCTCTGTGTAGCCCTGGCTGTCCTGACACTCTCTGTAGACCAGGCTGGCCATGAACTCAGAAATCTGCCTGCCTCTGCCTCCCAAGTGCTGGGATTAAAGGTGCCTGCCACCACTGCCTGGCTTCAAGCCTTACATCAAAAAGGTAAAGTTGCTTGTGAGTGAGAGGGGTATTATGAAACACTGAAATATATTTAACCTCTAAATATTTTTTAAAAAGAACACATCTCTATATTGCTTATTATCTATTAACTCATTTTATTCTTATTTTTATCTTTCTCCATTTATAAGAGGCAAGCCTTCATGAAGCCATATATTTTCTGTGCTTCTATGTGTGTGTGGTGTGTGGTATGCGTGGTGTGTTTGTGTGATGTGTGTATGTGTGTATGATATGTATGTGTCTGTGTGTGCATGTGTGTGTATGTGTTTGTGTGTATATGTATCTCTGTGTGCATGTGTTTGTGGTGTGGTGTGTTTATGCAAAGTGTGTAGGTGTGTGTATGCTATATATGTATCTGTGTGTGCATGTGTGTTTGTCTGTTGTGCATCTGTCTGTCTGAATTAGAGGAGTAGGTGCACAGCTTGCTCACTGCATTCCCATTTCCTTAAAAAGCATATGCAGTGCAGTGGACATGCACTCAATACATACTCAGTTTTTTTTTTACCAGGTAAAGTAAACTTGCATTAGAGACTAGTGGATTCTGAAGATGGAATCCCTGTGTCTAGTGACACCCAGACAGAAGGCCTCCAGATCTTCTTGGGCTACCTGGTAAGTTCAAGGCCTTCCAGATCAAAGAATCACCCTAAAGAGAAAATCAATCAATCAATCAATCAATCATTCAATCAATATTTAAAGTAGAAATTTTTCTATGACAAATCCTTTCCTAATGATGCAAAAACAGCTTTCTCTGTGTTCTCTCTCTCTCTCTCTCTCTCTCTCTCTCTCTCTCTCTCTCTCTCTGTTTCTCTCCTGTGTGTGTGTCTCAGTTTCTATCTTTGTCTCTCTCTTCCTCCCTCCCTCCCTCCTCTCTCTCTCTTCCTCCCCCTCCATGTATGTGTATATGTGTATGTGTGTGTGTGTGAGTAATGAATAAAGAGGACGAGGTCATGAATTTGCAAGTGGTAGAAGTGATACAGATACAGTTTTCATGAATGTTGTTCTAGAAAAAAACCACACAAAAAACCAAAACAACAACAACAAAAGCCCTCCAAAACAATGAACCACCAAACAAACCACAATATGTTATCAAATAAAACAAATTAAGAATCATTATTCAGAGTGTATTGAGGAAAAACAAGGAACTAAGAAAGGAAACAAAGTGATAACCACTGATTATATTGAGACATTATCATAGCTCCACGAAAACAAATAGAAGAACCAAAAATATACTAACACAGAATAAATAAGGTACGAGTGGGCATTGATGGAACCAGAGACAAAATCCCAAATACTAAAGATAAAAACCTCACAGGCAACAGTCCGATAAACAAACGATAGGTGCTGTTCCCTCCTCTGCAGTAGCTAACCCTGCAGTCCTGACCCTGGACCACACATGTGCTCAGCCAGCAGCTGATCGTCTGGGTAGTATCTCACAATCCATGAGTCTTCTTCACCGTGACTCCATAGAGAAGCAAACCCACATGTTTGCACCCAGGAGCACATGCAACAGTTTTCACCTCAGCATAGTCTTTAATAGCAAATTAAAGAGGCCTGAGTCTAGCATCCTATGGTGGCTTTGGTTCCCCACCCTCTACTGGCTGCAGAACAGTCTCACATCAGCAACACCCACACTCTGAATGCTACATCAGTACAGGTCCAACAGCAAGCGCTGGCTTCCTGTTTCCTGGACACTGGTGTTCCTACCTCTCCTTGTTGCTAGGCAACAGCCCCAGTTCTGGTAAGATCACTGTGAAGCAGGCTGAAGGTTTGTAGAGCTCCTGATAGAAGGAGGCCCATATCCTCCCAGGTTTCATGCTTTTCCTTTTCAGTGTAGCTTGAACAGATTGTCTGGATCCAAGGTAGTCAAGCACAGGAGGGGAGAAGCCAGTGAGTGAGAAAATACCTCAAAACGACTCTGGGTGTTTAGCTGAAACTATACTTTGCCCTTGAAGTGTATGGGAACACTCCACTCTCCAGTGGTGGCACTGCAATTGGAGGGCGGACAGGGCTGGCCCCCCAAGCTAGACCATTGCCACCTCTCATGTATTCAGCTGTGCCTGCTGGCACAAGGTCATCACAGCCGGGTTTGTTCACTTTCCTGAATTGAACAGGGCACTGGTAGGGTCACTGGTCCCTCACCCAAGAATCCAGTCCCTCCTCCAAAACAGCTATATGCTTTTCTGCCCTAATGACCACATGGCCTCAGGGTCTCAGTCCACAGGACACTGGGGAAGAGTAGGGAATGGGAATTCCATCTTTGCAACTATGAGAAAACTATGATTTATGCTGTATACAGACTTTCCCCCCACCCACACTCCTGGAGGCACCCCACCCTCATGCTCTGTAAGGAAGTGCAATAAACTCATAGGCTCACACTGCACTTTGGCAGAGCTATGTTTTGGCTCCTCCTTGGGACTGTACGAAGACAGGGGACATTGCTTAGCCCCCACCCAGAGTAAAAAAGCCTCCTCCCCACAAAGAGGCTGTGGAACCTATCTATCTGTAGGTAGTGAACACAGGGGTTAGAGAACGTTGTGTCTCTGCCTCCCAGGCTACAGATGTGTGACCCAGCAGCTGCCACGAGCTCCCACTGCCAAGAGGCCAACTGCTGTGGCAATGCCTATCCTGCTATCGTGGATTATGTCCCATCCAGAACTCCCTCCTGCAGTTGCTTCTTGTCAGTTGGTCACACCATAAGAAAAGTTAATACTGCTGTCAAATTGCCCATCCAGTGAGCCAGCCTTGAAAATACCAATCTACTATCCTCTTATAAGTAACACAACCAACGCCTGTATCATGTGATCTGTAGCCAGAGGATGTGTCTATATTATATAGACTGTGATCAAGTGGAATTAAATAAATCTACCAATATACTGCTCGTTGTTAAAAGCATGCAGCAAAATAAGATAGAGGCATATGGGTATATCTTAAATATGTTTATGATGTTCACATATATATCCAAATGTCCATATATTGACCTATAAATGTTTCGAGAAATGTCTGAAAACATAGACACCAACAGCAGTTTTCACGGAGCACAGCAGTCAGAAGTGCTGATGGGGATGCAATTACTGCCATTGGGTTGTTTTCTGTGACAACGAGGAGACGAAAGACAAAGTGAACTAAAATAACTTCAAGCAAAAGTGACAAAGTGATGAAGTACATGTTTAAACTCTCAGAGTTTCATCAGGGAACCAACTGATAGCAAACTTTTGAAAAGCCATGCGTGGGATGTGGTTTCAACTTTTAGATTTTATGATATTTATTATGCCTGGATGTACATGTCTGTGTTTGGATGTGTGTACATGAGTGAAGTATCCGCCGAGGCCATGAGAGGGCTTCAGGTGGCCTGGAGCTGGAGTTACAGGTGGTGATGAGCTGCTCAGGATTTAGGAGATTCTACCTCAGCAGAGTGGGGTATGTGTTCTGAACCACTGAGATCTCTCCATAAAGTGGTTTTGAGAACCTACTCATTTTTGCACGGTATGCACAATGTTGCATCTGCATGGCCCATCCACACAGTTTCTACTGTCCTGTGGAAAACAGATTTATTTGCTAAATAAACAAAGGTAGTTGGAAATACAAGTCCTAACGATTTAGAGATATATGGAAACCAGATGTTTCCTTTCACAAAGGATTTATTTCTCCGCAGATGTTGCCATGGAAGGTCTTCTGTTGTTCTGTTGTTGTAACTAGTACATAGTGAAAGAGAAAGATATTACCACAATGCAGAGATAATCTCCCAGGAGTGGCAGCCTGTGATAATTTCCAGAATCCTCTGTCAGAGGAGAGTACCATGGCACACATTGTGGAACATTGTTAGAGCAAAAGAATGTTGAATCCATTGGAATTTATTTCTTGGATCAATTGTGGAACCCAACAGACATTAGCAGAAAGACCAAGAGAGAGAGAGAGAGAGAGAGAGAAGAGAAGAGAAGAAAGAGGAGGAGGAGGAGGAGGAGGAGAAGAGAAGGAGGGGAGGAAGAGGAGGAGGGGAGGAGGAGGAGGAGGAGAAGAGAAGGAGGAGGAGGAGGAGGAGGAGGAGGAGGAGAGAAGGAGGAGGAGGAGAAGAGAAGGAGGGGAGGGAGAGGAGGAGGGGAGGAAGAGGAGGAGGAGGAGGAGGAGGAGGAGGAGGAGGGGAGGAGGAGGAGAAGGAAGAGAAAAAGGAGAAGGAGGAAGAGAAGAGAAAGAGGGGGAGGAGAAGGAGGAGAAGAAGAGAAAATAAAAAATAAAGAGAAGTTAAAAATGGGACTGAAAGGGGTGGGGGAATGCCAAGGGACAGGTTAACAAAGCTTAACAGTAACTGTGAAAATATGAGAACTTTAAATCTACACAGGAAAGAAGCTAAGATCCTCGCTGGACTTTGCAATTCGGTGCTTAACACTGGTAATTTATTCAAGTCCTACCCTGCATCTATTAAATACTCAAGACATGCTGGGTATCTGCAACACAACAAGGAAAAGGCCGAGGACTTACAAATTTATTACAAACAACCACCTCAGACTATTAAAAACCAAAAGACTTTCACTCAGTAACCATGGGAGTAGAGGCAGCTGAGGTTGGGGCTAACTCCAGCTGTCCAGGAGCAAACAGGGAGAGATGATTGACACAGGGTGAGGCTTGCTCCCATGACAATGTGAGCAGGCACATGCAGGGAGTGGAGGAAAGTTCAATTGACTCACAGTTGAGAAGGAAGCAAGACAAGGCCCTTAGGTGGCTGGAGCCAAGTGCAAAGAGATGGTGGAGCTCAGAAAGGTACTCTTCCTGTGCCCTCAAATGTTAACATGCAAGCACAGTAATGTGATTAGACTTATGTTCTGAAAATTTGAGATGTGAACATGAATGCCTGTCTATGGAGGTATGAGGAAAGACACAGTGCGGGAGAGGCTGACGTGGCCAGAGAGATTCCTCCATTGCTGAAGTGCTTGTTTGCAAGTATGATCTGAGTTCAATCTCCAGCACCAGTGATTTTTTTTTTAAGAGGCAGTCTGCTGGCACACACTTGTAATCCTACCACTGTAGATTCCTGGGGCTCGCTGGCCAGCCAAGCTAGTCTAATCGATGAATCTGAGGACACAGTCAGAGATCCTGTCTCAGCTCTTGAGGAACAACAATGGAGGCAGACCTCTAACCTCCAGGGTACACGTATCTGTATCTGCCTGTCCTCCCTTCCATACACAAACATTCACATGCATGCATCTGGGAATAAATAAAATAAAAAGAATTGGTTGCAATATCTAAGCAAACAATACAAGGGCATCCATGAATCTGGACGTGCCGTTTGTGCCTGTGGAATATTTGCTGAATTAAATGGTTTGGTATCTCTATCATGTTTGTATCAGAGTGACAAGAGAGGAGAGGGGAAGGTACCAAGGATAAGAGAACACAATCCGTGCTCTCTCCTATGGGTTTTCAGAAGTGCTAGATGTCATGGCCAGCTTCTCTCTATACATATCAACATGTATCCCGATTTTCCCATTTTCTTCTAAGGCGTCATTCCTTAGTGTCTCTCATGGACTGCACCCCATACTCTTTCTCTGCAGAACACTTCTCAGATCCACAAAGAGCCTTCTTTTCTGAAAGCAATGCCAGCCATCCTTGACTGTAAGGTGTCCTCTCTGTTTTTCTGGTCATGACTTCCTGTCACTTTTCTACCTCAGGCTGTTTCCTGGAAGTCATGGTTGCCATACCATGGTGCGGAGCATAAAAGATTATCACATGTAAAGCCTACATCAGAGCAGCAGTGGTTTATAAAACTCTCTCAGGCTACAAATGAGGAAACATTAGCACTGAGGACCAGAGTGAACAAGAACATGAGGGCGAGAGGGTCATTCGCTCAGCCAAGTGCTTTCAGAGTCTGATTTGTGCCAGGGCATATTCTAAGATTTCTGTAGCAAAGGGCAAAAGGTCATTAAGATTCTGGACAAGCTTCACATTTCACTGGAAATGTAAACAGGTGTGCACCGAAGCAAGGCTTGGCGCCAAGGTTCGGCTGAGCTCTGAGGGGAGACTGGATAGGGGATAACTAGAAATGTAAGCCACATTGGATGCAAAACCTCAGCTCTTTACTAATGATCTGGGGAAGCCGTGCTGGCTATAGCATAAAAAAGAATGGACTCTGAGCTTTATATAAACATGGTCATGATCCAGCTGCCGGAAGGTTCTGGAAGGAGGGCAACAAAGAATAGAGAGAATCCTGTGACAGTCCAAGGAAATTCTCCGTTTCTCTCCTAAAAGCAATGCTTAAACTAATTGCAAAGAACTTCGGGTCTTGCACTTCAATTAAATATTCATAGAACTCCATTATGCGCTGCATTTAGAAGTTAAGAGACTTTCAACCCCCTTCTGCATTCCCGATAGTCAGCTAATCCATTTGAAATGTGATACTCTCTTCAGCCCACAGTCTCAGGGAGTCTCGGCCCAGGCAGGCAGCCCAGTTTAGGATCTCTTTCAGGAGATGATGCAGGCTGGGGCTTGAGGAGACTAAGTTGTTCTGAGAAGCAAATAGCAGTTGTCACTGGGGAGGTTCACCACTGAGCAGCTGTAGCACTAGGCAGGGAAGAACTAAAAGAATTAGGCAGAGGGTGAAGGCAACCTGCCATGGAGACAGAGGCACTATTTTCTTATTTGGTAATGGCTCACAGGTGGGGTGGGGATGGGGGTGCGGGTGGGGGTGAAAGAATGCAGGGTCCTCAAGCAGTGTAAATGTTCTCTGAAGCTGATCTTGTTTACAACAATATGACAAACTGTTTTATAGTGACTTCTCTCTCATGCTTCTCACTTTGGATTTTCTTAGATGATCCATCTGCACACTGAAAACCTGTGGACTACATTCAGCTGCTTGTTTTCCCTTTGTGAATAAAACTTTATTGGAATTCAGCCATGTCCAGTTCTCCGGTACAACCGATGAGTTTCCACACAGATGGTGCAGCCACAGTGTCTAGATTTCCTATTGATAATTTGAGTTTTTACAGGAAGTATGGCAGACGTGCTTTGGAAAGATGTTTATGTCCTAAGCCGACTTCAAGTTTTTAACATAAACCAAGCCATGTGCAGCTTCATAGTACTCACACGTACTTATTACACAGACACACACCCGCATATCCTCTTAGGAAAGCAAAAGGTAACGACCGGAGAGTAAACAGATGAAAAATTAGGCAACATCAAGACTCATGCGATCTGCCTTATCCCAAAAGAAGCACCAGGAGAAGGACTTTGAGGGTTAAAGTGTTAACCATTTCTAAGTAGAACTGTGCCCAGTCCTGTCTCCTTGTACCACCTGCCTGCCCTGGGTTGGCATTTTCTGAGCTTCCAAGCAGGTGCCCTCTTCTTGCTGTCAAAATTCCTTCCACCTTGAAGTGGGTGGGGCAAAGCACACTCACCTCAACAGAAGAAGTTGCTTGGGGCCAATACCTTATATACAAGATAAGCTGGAAAGCATGATTGGGTGTGTGTGTGTGTGTGTGTGTGTGTGTGTG
>JADRCD010237779.1:40490-67521 GCA_019843815.1 Montemys delectorum | reverse complement strand
TTATTTGTTGCGACAAGTTGCATATGCCATCGCATTCATTTGGAGGTCAGAGGACAACTTTTAGGAATTGATTTTTTCCTTCTACCATGGCGCTCTAGGATTGAACTCGGGTCATCAAACTAGGCAGCAAGCACCTTTTCCTACTGAGCCATCTTGCTGGCACAATTTGCTATTGTTTTAGTTTGTTTGTTTATTTGTTTGTTTGTTTGTTTATTGCAAGACAGGGTTTCTCTGTGAAGTCCTGGCTGTCCTAGAACTCACTCTGTAGACCAGGCTGGCTTTGATTAGTTTACTTTTTAATGGCTCTATTTACTGTTGTCATTTTAGTTTATCTTTTAAAATCTTGTGTATATGTGTAGGCATTAGGCATACATTCTGTGTGTGTGTGTGTGTGTGTGTGTGTGTGTGTATGTGTGTGTGTGTAAAACAAATATATATATATATACACATAGATACATATTTATACACATACACACACACTGAATATACATACTGAATGTGTGCCTGATGTTTACAGAGACCCTGGCTCTGGATTCCCTGAAACTGAAGTTTTATGGATGATTATAAGCTGCCATGTGGGTTCTGGGAGAGTTGAACCCCAGTCTTCTACAAGAGTAGCAAGTGTTTTCCATCACTTCTCCATCCCAGTTGTTTCTTTGTTTAACTATATACAGGATCTGCATTATAGCTCAGGCCATCTTTAAATTCTAGATCTTCCTAACTCAGACACCAAAGTTCTGGGATTTTAGGCAAGCTCTATCACCTCATTGTGAATGTTTTTGTTGTTGTTGATTGTTTTTAGAGAACCATCACATGAGTATAGTGTTTGATTTTTGGGTACCTTTTATAATTAAAGGCCTTTGAAGACTATGGTGTATTTGAAGTTTGTTTTTATTGCTGAAGTTGACTGGAGAAATACTTAATATAGATGTTATTGGACAGTAATAGCATTGGGAGTTAGCTCTGTTTTCTGTAAGTTTAAATGTATGTTACATAAATTATTTTCTTTACCTCAACATTTCATATCACAGTTCTACATAAGGAACTTTATTCTCATCTTTCATTCCATAGGATGGATAGAATGACAGAAGATGCTCTTCGCCTGAATCTTTTGAAGAGGAGTTTGGACCCAGCAGATGAGCGAGATGATGTCCTGGCAAAACGACTGAAAATGGAGGGACATGAGGCCATGGAACGGCTGAAAATGTTGGCACTGCTCAAAAGGAAAGATTTGGCAAATCTTGAGGTGCCGCATGAGTTACCTACCAAACAAGATGGCAGTGGTGTCAAGGGTTATGAAGAGAAACTTAATGGAAATCTCAGGCCTCATGGAGACAACAGGACTGCTGGAAGGCCCGGCAAAGAAAACATCAATGATGAGCCTGTGGATATGAGTGCTAGACGGAGGTATGGAGCAGTTTAGCTGCCTCCAGGGATGGGGTCTTCTTAAAATAAGTTGGTAGAAATGGGATGAATTTCAATGAGAGGACAGAGCTTTTCATCCTAAAGCCTCCTTCTTTGTATTTTGTTGTTTTGCAACAGGGTCTCATATTATAGTCATGCTGGTCTTGAACTTATGGCAGTCCTCTTGCCTGAGCACATCAGTGCTGGGATTACATATATAAGCTACCACATGATGACATCTTAAAGATCTTGAAAGAAGATCTGTGTCCTCTGGCTTGAATTGACCATTTTGAATTGACCAGTTTCTCTTATTTCCAGATAAAGCTAGTAGCTCATAAAGAAAGTCATTGTTCTTACCTAAGATAAAATGTTTATTTCTAGGGACCAGAGAGGTGACAAAATAACTAATAGTGTTTACTGCCCAGTCATGAAGACTGGACTTCAAATCCTAGTTCCCACATCAAATGGTTCACAGCCACCTATAATTCCAATTCTAAGGGATCCAGCAACCTCTCCTAGCCTCTGTGCACCTGTGAAGACTTCTTTCTTCTAAACAAAGGTCATTTTCTAGAATAAGGAGACATTAAATTCTAACCCAATTAATAATATTTCTTTGTTTTTTTCCCTCCTCCTAAGATGGCTTTAGGATTAAAGCAAAGAAATTGGCATCAGCCAGGTGGTGGCGGCGCATGCCTTTAATCCCAGCACTCAAGAGGCAAAGGCAAGTGTATCTCTGAGTTCAAGGCTAGCCTGGTGTACAGAGGAAGTTTAGGACAACCAGGCCTACAAAGAGAAACCCTGTCTCAAAAAACAAAACAAAAAGTCTTTTCTTCAGATCATTCCCAGGGATTTAGGATCTATTTGTTATAGATATCAAATTCTATTTCATGGACCTGGCTTTTCTTTTGTCAAAAAGAACATTATACACATGTGGTTCCTGCAGTTCTTGCTTTGTTTGTACCACTTTCTTCACTTCCTACATACAGGTTCCTTTGTATACATGTGCTCATTCCTATTCTCTGTGTCTCTGTCTCTCTCTCTTACACACACACACACACACACACACACACACACAATTTTCACAGGCCCCATTTCTGGTGTCTGTCAAAATGTAAATTGAAGAAAGGAACCTAGAGCTAACTGAGGGTTAAATCAGCCTGGTAGTTGAGTCAGAATAAAATAGTTCTAGTTTTAAGGACACTAAGTATTACTCATTATTCATTTTATTTGCCCTTCCTGACTTTTATCCTGGATTAGTATCCAAAGCAGGATTTTTAACAAACTAGACTAATGGATGAGAGAGAAGGAAAGAATAGTTAATGCCTTACATGTGTTTCTTTCTTTATTTTGGTAGTCTTGTCCCAGAACTCTTTAAAAAAAAAAAAAACAAACCAAAGCGTCGATGATAACAACAACAAAATTCCACCAAACAAACAAACAACCTTGGTAATAGTATTTAAAAACTTTAAACAAATTCCTTAGTGATCCTGAAAGAGACTTCTTTGGAAGCTACATGTAGATTTGGAGAAATGTCACATAAGTGGATCAGCCTTACATTCTTCAGGAGGGATGGTGTGGATGGATGGGAACATGTGAATGAAATACTAGATAGACTTTTCATGTCCCAAACTAAGCTCTTTAAGCATAGCCTTCATGGACACTTTGTTACACCACTTTGACAACCTGGCAATGCTGTTTAGTTATATTTATTCAAAAGTCAGAATATGGGATTGATCATCTAGCTCAAAATACAGTGCTTACTTAACCTGTGTAAGGTGCTAGAATCAGTTCCAAATATTGTCCCCCAAAAAGGTTTTATAGCCCTGAAAACCCAACCATTTAATTTTATTTGTGGATAATGAACTTACAAAATAAAATACATTACACTTTATGGGCATTGAGTTTAATAGCATCTCTTTCCCCACAAGGTGTTCTGTAAGACTAAACTAAGGAGAGGTATGATCTCTTTGATACGAATAAAAACAAGGCCACTGGAGAGATTGCTTGTTGGTTAAGAGTTCTTGTTACCCTTATAGAGGACCTGGATTGAGTTTCTAGCACCTGTACCATTTGTAATTCACAACCATCTGTACCTCCATTTTCAGGAGTTCAACTCCATCAGACCTTCGAGGGCACCGGGCATGTATGTGGTAAACATATATGTGTGGAGGCAACACTTGTGCACACAGAATAAAATAAATTTTTAAAAGAATAAAAAGAAAAGTATGGAAGGTGAAGTTTGTAACATGAGATCTTATGTCTTTGTTGCTTCAAAACCACTAATTGGGGCAAATTCTTAAATCTCTGAAATAAATTAGGAGCTTTAACCCAGGCCGTGGTGGTGCATATATAAGGCTAGCCAGGACTTAAAAAGAAAAAAGAAGATGAAGGAGAAAAGAAAAGTAAAGAAAAAAGAAAAAGAATTGGGAGCTTTATACCTTCTGGGAATATGTCAGATTGGAGGATATAATTGGCATTCAGTTTTTAATAATCTCCCAACGGGTAAAAGTTTCATACTTATAAGCTTCAAATGGTGCTTTAAAAAATGTTGGATTCCAGGCATAGTGGCACATGTCTTTAGTTCAACACTTAGGAGGAGAGATAGCCAGATCTCTGAGTTCAAGGACAGCCTGGTCTACACAGAGAAACCCTGTCTCAAAAAAAAAACAAAAAAAAACAAGCAAACCAAGATTGAGACTTGACTTGGGCTTGCCTTATCTATGTTATCTATCTAATAATATATATCTGATTGTATCTAAGCATAAAATATTGTTTAGTGTTATTTGCTAGTGTGGTGGCGCACGCCATTAATCTCAGCACTTGGGAGGCAGAGGCAGGCAGATTTCTGAATTCGAGGCCAGCCTGGTCTACAGAGTGAGTTCTAGGACAGTCAAGGCTACACAGAGAAACCCTATCTCAGAAAAAAAAAAAAGAAATACCTCTGCCCATCTTGGTATGTGGTCTCAACAATAAAGGTGCAGGGAAGAATGCTTAACCTTAGAAACAAGCCGTTTACAGAACATGCTTACCTATCCAGGACCAGAATTTCATAAAACTGCTGTCTAATGGCATTTTTTTTTCTATAGCTATATATTCTTAGCTTGCTGTCTGACTTGTGGCTATAGTCCAGTCCAGACATATTTACTAGTCCACAGAGCAGTCATTCTCCTTATTCCCTCTCCTTTTTTTCTATTTTCTCAACTAAACATATTAGTAATGCAGATTTGCCCTGTTAAGAAAGTAAAGGCTTATCTCACTGAGGGCTACCTTGTTTAAAAGATTTCTTTAGGTGAAACTAGGAATGGTGATAGTGCTTGTTCTGAGTTCAAGGTTAGCCTGGGCCACAGGGACGAGCAAGAAGACCCAGTGAGTAAAGTCATTTGCCTCTAAGGCTGATAAACCTAAGTTTAATTCCTGGAGCTCACATGTCAGAAGAAGAAAATTGACTCCATAAAGTTGTCCTTTGACTGCCACACTGTACCCTGGCACATATGTACCTGCATGTACAGACACTAAATTAATTAAAATTAAAAGCATAAAAAAAGCTTCTTGGAGCTAGAAATTTTGCTCAGTGGTAAACTACTTACCTAACATGCATGGAGCCCTAGATTGATTCCCAGTAACACACACAAATGTACACAAATACTTTTGTGTCTCAAAAGGACCTGAGACAAAACACTTGAGAAAATAGTGGATAGGTATGTTGTACAAGTAATGACCTGTGAGCTTTTGGGTTTTAAGTTCCATCTCTAAGACATACAAGCACACTAACCCACCCGAAACTTACGTACTTCTAGCTATTCTATCTCAAAAAGCTGTAGCTGAAGCTCAGTAACAGAGGCATGCTTAGGTGTCTGTGAAGCCGTGAGTTCTAACCCCAATACAACAAAAGAAAGGGGAAATATAAATTTAGCCAGGCATAGTGCTGCATTCTTGAGATCATAGTGCTTGGGAAATAGAGACAGGGAGATCAATTAACCACTTGCATGAGACCTTGTCTCAAACATTTAAGAATCAGGAGAGGTGGAAGATATATTTGTTGTTTTGGGAATCTAAGAAATTATATTATTCAGGATTCCTTATATTTGGGCTACAGAAGTATAAAAACAAGGGGTTACCAAATGAATAGATGTGGAAGTAAGAAAAGTCAATGTGAGAATAAAGAAAGAAAAGAAAAAAGTCCATGTGAAGGATTTTATATGTCAAAATAGTTCCTGGAGATGGCTCAGTGGTTAAGAGCACTGACTGCTCTTCCACAGGTCCTGAGTTCAATTCCCAGCAATCACATGGTGGCTCATAACCATCTGTAATGGCACTGATGCCCTCTTCTGGTGTGTCTGAAGAGAGTGACAGTATGCTCAGATACATAAAATAAGTAAATCTTTTTTTTCAAAAGTAGTTGTAGTTCCTGAATAGTTTCTCTTCAGCAAAGGTACTAGGTACTAGGTACTAGGTACTAGGTACTAGGCGTCCTTGGTTTAATCCTTTTCCAGGAGGCTGTATACTTTATAATTGGTTCTGTTAATTTCCTCAAGCCATTGTCCACACCACCCTTTGCCTCTCTCTGATTCACTCTTGATAGGATACAATGTCACTTAACTAGAACCATGTTATTAGTGTTAGAGTAAGCTGCTTCCTGTTTTTGGTTTTTGGAGACAGGGTTTCTCTGTATAGCCCTGGCTGTCCTGGAACTCACTCTATAGACCAGGCTGGCATCGAACTCAGAAATCCGCCTGCCTCTACTTCCCAAGTGCTGGGATTAAAGGTGTGCGCCACCACTGCCCGGCTTAATTTAATTTTTAAGACTGCTCTGGAACTTCCTATGTAGACTAGACTGGCATTGAATGCTGGGATTAAAGGTGTAAGCCAACACACTAAATCAATCAATCATTCTCCCTCTCTCTCTCTCTCTCTCTCTCTCTCTCTCTCTCTCTCTCTCTCTCTCTCCTCCCCCTCTTCTTCTTATTTTATGTATATGAGTGTTTAGTTTGCATGGATATCTATCTATCATGTGCATACAGTGGTGGTCAGAAGGGAATGTCAGATCGTCTGGGACTCTTGTGAGCTACCATGTTGGTGCTGGATTGAACCCAAGTCCTCTGGAAGGGTAGCCAGTGCTCTTATTCAGCCATCCTTAATTTAGAGCTAATCTTTAGCCCTACCTTAATTCTTTTTTCCCCCCCCAATTTTAAAAAATTACTATTTTATGGGTATTAATATTTTGCCTACATGTATATCATATGGTGATATACATGCCTGCTTCCCATGAAGGCCAAAAGGAGAGACATTAGACAATTGTGAGCAGACATAAGTCCTGAGAACTAAACCTGAGTCTTGTGAAGAGCCAACTGTTAAATTTTAATCTAACTCTCTAGCCGCTACCCACTTTCCATCTCCCAGTTCTTAAAGCTTTTCATCACTTTGTACTTTGTCTCTGGATATCCTGACAGATTTTAGACTAGAAAAATATTTTGCTGGGTTGGAGAGATGGCTCAGAAGAGCACTCTCTGATCTTCCAAAGGTCCTGAGTTCAATTCCTAGCAACCACATGATGACTCATAACTGTCTATAATGAGATCTGGTACCCTCTTCTGTCCTGCAGACAGAATGCTGTATGCGTAACAAATAAATAAATAAATAACTTTAAAAAAATATTTTGCTAAGGTTTTTCTATTATTCACATCTTGGTATCTTTATTCTAGAACTTGTTTTATCTTTGTCTTGCTGAATCAGGACAGACAAAATTTCCCTTGGATTTTTTTTTTGTTCATTGTAGTGAAGTTATTTTAACCTTTTAAGGAACTGTTACTGTTGGAAATACTGTAATTTCTCCTTTTCTTGTCCAGTGAGCCAGACCGAGGAAGGCTAACTCCTTCCCCAGACATAATTGTTTTGTCTGATAATGAGGCTTCCAGTCCCCGATCCAGCTCCCGGATGGAAGAGAGACTCAAAGCAGCCAACCTAGAGATGTTTAAGGTAAAAAAAAGGAAAAGAGGTTCGTCATTTTTCTTTTCCTTTTTTTATTTCATGTTCTTTCCATTTTCTTAATTCCCTGGTTTGGTTTTATATTTTTGTTTTGATTTGCTTTTTGGATGTAAATAATTACCTATTTGATAAGTTCTTCATACTGATTCTTCATAGTGTGCCCTTTGAAAGGTAGCTATTCAACCAAATTGTATTTAAGTCACATAAAGTAAATCTTTAGGTGTGATGAGGTGTGATGATTCCCTTTACGTTATCCAGAAAATATCCAGAATATAGAAGAATTCTTACTTGTTTTTATATATCTACATCAGACATGATTTTAAAGATTTAGAGGCTATGTTAAAAGAAAATATTGTTTCCTTTTTGTCAGTCATATGTTTTTGCTATGAATGCACTGATTGGCCATGTATGTATAGTCACAAGTACTTTTTGAGTACCTGCCTCCTGAATGCTGCTCTGCATGGCTATAAAGATACAGTCATATCTTCACTTCTGCTTCTTATAGAAGAAGGGTTTCAGAAGAGAACTATAGATCATTTCTTACAGGAAGAGATTCTGGTTACCTGCTGCTTTTGCTGACCTATAATCTCCATGTTTCTTTAGGGGAAAGGCATTGAGGAACGGCAGCAGCTTATCAAGCAACTGAGGGATGAGCTACGATTGGAAGAGGCTCGTCTGGTGCTGTTAAAGAAACTGAGACAGAGTCAGCTACAGAAAGAGAATGTAGTCCAAAAGGTATTTCTACAAAGGAGAAAAAGTCTAATTTGAGATCGTACTACCTCAGGTAGAGTTAGTCAGCTTTGTGGACTTCTCTAGTTCTGTGGGTTAGTGTTTGTTTGTTTGTTTGTTTGTTTTTTAAAAATCTCTACAAGTATGGAGATTAAACAGTAGTAGTTTTGCTTTGTTTTATCCTTCCGCATCAATCAAGAAAAACGTTAGTTTTGACTTAGTGGTATGTGTCTGTGATGCTAGGTAGGTTTAGAACCACAGTTTTAAGGTCAGGTGGCTGGAGAGACAGCTCAACAATTGAGCCCTCTTGCTGTTCTTGTATAGAGGCTGCCTTCGACTCCCAGCAGCCACATGGCAGCTCACAACCAGCTGTTAGTACAGTTCCAAGGAATTTGATGTCTTCTTCTGGTCCTTTGCAGCCACCGGCACATACGTGGTACACAGACATAAATGAAGGCAAAACAATCATATGCAAAAAAATGCTTCCTTTAGCTGGCCAGTGGTGGCGCACACCTTAATCCCAGCACTTGGGAGGCAGAGACAGTCGGATTTCTGAGTTCAAGGCCAGCCTGGTCTACAGAGTGAGTTCCAGGACAGCCAGGGCTGCACAGAGAAACCCTGTCTCAAAAAACTAAAACAAAACAAACAAACAAAAAAAAAGCTTCTTTTTTATAAAGGAGTTAAACTGGCCATGTGAGGCCCTGTCTGAAAAGACAGACAAGGCCTGGCATAGTAACACATTACCTTTAATCCTAGAACTTGGAAGACCGAGCTGATGGATCTCTGAGACTAGCCTGGTCTACAAGTCAGCCTAGGCTATACATAACAAGATCCAGTCTCAAAGAAACAAAACAAAAAAAGGAAATAAATCCGAAAAGGCTTAATTTCATTGTTCTCATATTCCTTGTCAGGAATAATTTGTTGTTTACACTCACAAGGAAATTTTAAAAGCTTAGAACTTAACTGAATTTGACCTCTAGGGGTTTTGTGTTTTTGTTTCATTTTGTTTTTTTTTGAGACGGGGTTTGTTTTGTTTTTCAAGATAGGATTTCTCTGTGTCACCCTGGCTGTCCTGGAACTCATTCTGTAGACCAGACTGGCCTCAAACTGAGGCCAGATCCTGCTGCTTCTGCCTTCCAAGTGCTGGGATTAAAGGCGTGCGCCACCACAGTCAAGCTCACAGTCTCATTCTCTGTTTCCCTTTCCAGACTCCAGTTGTACAGAATGCAGCGTCTATTGTTCAGCCATCTCCTGCACATGTGGGACAACAAGGCTTATCTAAGCTTCCCTCCCGGCCTGGGGCCCAAGGGATTGAACCTCAAAATTTGAGAACATTACAGGTATGTGATCCTTAGTGGGCTCTTACTATTGGAGAAGTCTGTCACTCTTGTCTTTATTTGGGGATTTTTGTAAAGATTGTAGAAGAATCTCAGTATGAGGCCAGCAGCCTCATCTACATAATGGGTTCCAGGACAGCCAGGGCTATATAAAGAGACCCTGTCTCAAAAAAAAAAAAAAAAAAAGAAGGAAGGAAGGAAAAGAAAGAAACATTCTTCTGGCCTCTTTAGGCATGGCATTCACATGTATTTATATACACAAACAATAAAATAAATCTTTTTTTAAAAAAGTCAGAGCTGGGGCTGGAGAGATGGCTCAGTGATTAAGAGCACCGACTGCTCTTCCAGAAGTCCTGATTTCAATTCCCAGCAACCATATGGTGGCTCACAACCATCTCTAATGGGATCCGATGCCCCTTCCTGGTGTGTCTGAAGACAGCTACAGGATTCTCATATACATATAATAAATAAATCTTTAAAAAAAAAAGTCAGAGCTGAAGAGATAGCTTAGTGGCTAAGAGCACTAGTTGCTCTTCCATTAGACCTGGATTTAATTACTAGCACTCGCAAGAGCCTCACTTATATAACTCCAGTCTCAAGAGATCTAATGCCCTTTTGGCCTCTGAAGACACCAGGTATGCATATAATGCATAGACCATACATGTAGGCAAAACACCAATACACATTAAAAAAATAAAATAAAAAACAAAAACAAAAAAACTTTGTAGCTATTAATCAGTATTTAGGGTGATGTTCAAGGGCCTGGAAAGATGCATCAGAGGGTAAGAGCACTTGCTGCTCTTACAGAGGACCTTGGTGCTATTCCTATTACCTCATGGTAGCTCACAACCATCTGTAAGGGTAGATGCAGGCACGCTGACATCAGCTCTGACCTCAGCACATAGTGCATACATGTGGTGCATACACATACCTGTAGGTAAAATATCCATCCACATAAAATGAAAGTAAGTTAAATTAAAAATGTTTTGACTAGCTGGGCGGTGGTGGCACACGCCTTTAATCCCAGCACTTGGGAGGCAGAGGCAGGCGGATTTCTGAGTTCGAGGCCAGTCTGGTCTACAGAGTGAGTTCCAGGACAGCCAGGGCTATACAGAGAAACCCTGTCTCAAAAATACAAAAATACAAAAATACAAAAAAAAAAAAAAAAAAAGTTTTGACTAGAGTGATGGTAGATTTCTCCCATTAGTTGTTAAATGAAGTTATCAAGTGTGTTCTTTGGTTCTAGTTGGGATCATTATAAGCAGTATTTTCACTTTGCATTTTATAGATTATTATACCATCTGTGAGTTCTTTTCTTGTTCTTTCCCTTTAGGGTCACAGTGTCATCCGTTCAGCAACCAACACCACCCTTCCACACATGTTGATGTCTCAACGTGTTATTGCACCAAATCCAGCCCAACTTCAGGGCCAGCGGGGGCCACCAAAGCCTGGCATTGTACGCACCACAACACCTAACATGAATCCTGCCATCAGTTATCAACCAGTAAGAGCGAGCACTGGGGTAGAAACAGAAAAGTCCTTTATTTCCTTTACTTATTGAAAGAGCTACAGGTTTTAAGTTTTTGTATATAGAGGACAAGAGTGATTTGAATAGAGAACATTCCCTAGAATGGATGCTTAAAGGAATTATATAAAAATGGTGGTAGAGCCGGGCAGTGGTGGCGCACGCCTTTAATCCCAGCACCTGAGAGATAGAGGCAGGCGGATTTCTGAGTTCGAGGCCAGCCTGGTCTACAGAGTGAGATCCAGGACAGCCAGGGCTACACAGAGAAACCCTGTCTCGAAAAACCAAAAAAAAGGAGGTAGTAAAAAAGTAGTATATTGTAGAGCATAACTAAACTAGCCAAAATCTACCCACTCTAGGGGTGAGAGTGGGATGAAAGTGATAGTACTCACGTACTCACATGAAATTCTCCAAAATAAATGTACACTTGAAAAAGAGAAGATGGGAAGGGCATATGTGATAAGAAGCATAGGTACATGCCTGAGAGCATCGCTCATCTTTTCTTTCTCAAGCAGCTTTAGTTCATGGGTGCCAACATTCTTTTTTCTTATGTATCCAGATTATCTTTTAGTGATAAGTTAAATGTTTCCTATTTTAAAGAAGCTAAACAGTCCAGACTGGGATCACGTAGTGACCTCTCGTAGAAACTTACGATGGTCTCCTACTTATCAGCTGTCTGTCCCCTATTCCCTTTCAGCAGTCAAGTTCTTCTGTTCCCTGTCAGCGCACAACGTCTTCTGCCATCTATATGAACCTTGCCTCCCATATTCAGCCAGGGACTGTGAACAGAGTGTCCTCACCACTTCCTAGCCCCAGTGCCATGAGTGATGCTGCCAACTCACAGGCTGCAGCCAAATTGGCTCTTCGAAAACAGCTGGAAAAGACACTCCTGGAGATACCACCTCCAAAACCTCCTGCTCCCTTGCTTCACTTCCTGCCTAGTGCAGCCAATAGCGAGTTTATCTACATGGTAGGCTTGGAAGAAGTCGTACAGAGTGTCATTGACAGCCAAGGTAACACACCCTTCTAGTCTCTAAGCATAGGGCTGCCAAGCCTCTTGGCATAGGACACGTATTACAGAGAACTGCATAGTATTAAATAACTGCTTTTAATGCAGGCCTGATAGCTTATTGCTTATAAGCCCATCATTTTGTAGGCATAGGCAGGAGGATTGCTCCAAGTTCAAGGCCAACCTGGGCTACATAGTAAAGTAAAAGCCAACTTAAGAGTATAGAGTGAGCCTCTGTCTTTAAAATTTCAAGGCCACCCATACACATAAAAATAAGAAAAATCTTAAAACAAAATAGTAAAGTTTAGAGTTGTAGTTCATTTGGTAGATTACCTGCTTATCTGGAATGTAGAGGTTAGAAGACTACAAGTTCAAGGGTATTCTCAGATAAGATCCATAATCAATTTCTAGATCACTCTGGAATATATAACATCCTATCCAAAAAGAAAAAAAGTGAAGAGATGGAAAGGAAATAATATGTTTTTGTTTTGCTTTTCAATATATTGTTCCTTTTTTTTTTTTTTTTTTTTTTTAACAGAGTTTGTTCTCTGGCTCATATTTTGGGGGTGTAATCTACCTTAGCAGTGAGTCAGAGGCATTAGAAGCTTGAAGCAACTGGTCAGATCACATCCACATGCAGGAGATGGAATGATGACTATATCTTATTTAGTTCCTTTTTTTGTTTTTTGTTTTTTTTTGTTGAGACATTGTCTCACCATGTAATTCTGGCTAGTCTGGAACTCCCTTATGTATAGACCAAGCTAGCCTTGAACCCGCAAGCGATCTGTCCTGCTTGGCCTCCACAAAGTGCTGCTATGAAAAGCGCATACTACAATGCCTGTACTTTAGATAAATAGAATTTCTGGCTTATGACTTTGTGTGGAGTTATTATATTCAGTCCCTACGCTTTTAATGTTTATAGTGGAAACACCACACACACACACACACACACACACACACACACACACACACACACACTAACTTAAGTATCATTGCATGAACATTGTAACCCAGTACTGAACCAGATTCTGACTCTGTGCAGTGTGGTCCTCACAGTTGTTATTAACCTTAAATTTTCAAACAGTATTGAAAAGTCCCTAGAGGACTGACTAAATACTTAGCTGTAAACAGATCATAGGGTGCCTTAATTTCAGCAGGTAAGATAGCTTATGCCTATAATTCCAGCACTTGGAATACTGGGGCAAAAGTATTGTGATTAGGAGGCTAGCCTGAGCTACAATGTAAAATCTTGTCTCAGAAAAATCTTTACAAAATAACTGTTCAGAACCTGATAACAGAGTATTGTAAATGTGTGTGAGTAAAGGGAAAGTGTAATATAAAGTATTGTTAAGAAACAGAAGGGGGGGGGGCTGGAGAGATGGCTCAGAGCCCTAGCTGATCTTCCAAAGGACCCTCATGCCAGCTCATAACTGTCTGTAACACCAGTTCCAGAGGCTCTGACACCCTCACACAAACATACATGTAGGCAAAATACATACCAATGCACATGAAATAAAAATTTAAATTAAAAAAAAAAGAGAGAGGGCCAGGTGTGGTGATGCATGCCAGCACTTGGGAGGCAAAAGCAGATGGATCTCTGAAGCCTGATCTACAGAGTGAGTTCCAGAACAACCAGGAATACACAGAGAAACCCTGTCTCACAAAACAAAAATAAATAAATAAAATGAAATAAACAGAAAGCATTGTTTAAGTGGATCCCTTTGATTCTAATTTTATTATTAGGAGGTTTTTGTAACCAGGTAGGGCTCAGCCCTACTCTGTAGCTCAGCCTTACCTTAGCCTCCTGACTACTCTGATTATGAAACCAAAGTGTTTATTAAATTGTATTGAAAAAAAGTTTTTTAAGGCCATTCGAAGTTGTGCATGCCTTTAATCCTAGCACTAGGGAGGCTAAGGCAGGAAAAAAAATTTGAGTTTGAGGCCAGCCTGCTCTATGTACCGAGTTCTAGGACAGCCTATTCTACATAGTGAGACTGTATGTCAAAACAAGACAATACATATATAAATTTTAGATTCACTTATTTAATTTATGAGTGTTTTTGCCTTCATGCATGTATATATACCACGTTTTCCTGGTGCTCTCAGATAATCTTTCAGAAGAGTGCATCACAGTCTCTGAACTGCAGTTAGGATGGATTGTGAACTACTGTATGGGAGCACATAGCCAAACTCTAGTCCTCTGTAAAGGCAACAAAGTGCTTTTTAAACTAACTACTGAACTGTTCTAGCCCCCTGAATTGTTTTGGTTTGTTTGGTTTGGTTTTGATTAGTTTCTTGTTTTAAATTTGTTAATTTTGTTAGTAGGGAGAAGAGAATGGGAAGTTGCCAAAAATGTGGCATGTTGTTGGCATTACAAAGTCAGAGGACAGCTTTGTGAAGTTATTTCTTTCCTTCCACCTTCACATGGGCTTCAAAGGTCGAATTCAGTTGTTTTAGGCTTGCACATACTCAGTTTTCTCACTGATTTGTTGTCTCTTAAGTTAACAGAATTAATTTGTGGAAAAGACACTTAATGAAAACTAACAGAAGAGGTAGAAAGTGGGAGACCACTAACTGTACTTTTTATTGGCATCTAGGCAAAAACTGTGCCTCACTTCTGAGGGTCGAACCCTTTGTATGTGCCCAGTGCCGCACAGATTTCACCCCTCACTGGAAGCAAGAAAAGAATGGTAAGATCCTCTGTGAGCAGTGTATGACTTCGAACCAGAAAAAGGCTCTAAAAGCTGAACACACTAACCGGCTGAAAAACGCTTTTGTTAAAGCCCTACAGCAGGAACAGGTGAGAACTCTGACTCCTAACTGCACAGTCATCTGAACAGGCTTGATTTTCCCAAAGGGGTTTGTTTGGGCCCAGAAACCTAGTTTCCTTTTAAAAAAAAAAAAAAGGCAGGGTGTGGTAGGGTATGCCTTCAATCCCAGCACTCTGGGGGCAGAGGCAAGCTGATCTCTCTTTTGGAAGCCAGTCTTTTCTACAGTGTTCCAGGCCAACCTAAACTAGATAATGACACCCAGACTCAAACAACAAAACAGTATAATCCTTTTTGTTACTCTGTCCTGTTTATATCATTTGGTTGTTTTCGATTGGCTGATAATATAATACCATGTATGAATGACTGTGATTAAAGGTCAGAGAAGAAGGCTTGGAACGTGATTGTTTTCCTTAGCTCTGAAGAATGTCTCACCATTAGCTCTAAATGGCCTGGAACTTTTGATTCTCCAGTCTTTGCCTCTTGAGAGCTGGTATTAATGGAGTGTGCCACAACATCCAGGTCCTCTATTCTCCACTTTTGGTCAGAGAAATGGATTTGGCTAAAAGGAATTTGCTGCATACTTTGAATTGTGCAGTTTATAGTTAAATGGCAAACAAGAGAATGGACGATAAAGTAGCCCAGTGGCAATAGGAGTGTGTGAGCACGTCCTAATAGTATCTTCAAAGGGAAAGATGTGTCATGATGTTCAGGTCCATTCTCTTCCATTTCCCACTCCACTAACCATCAGAGTCCTCTAAGTAGGTAGCATCATGAGTCTTGTAGAAAATAGGTAAGCAGAAATCAAAAATAAGATACTAGTTTAATGGTAGAGCACTTGCTTCCCATATCTCAGGCTCTGGTTTCATCTCCAGCACTGAATGGTAGTTACATACAAACATGAATGCATAATTGAATCTCTTTTAAAAAGTTAAGAAATAGCACCTCAAAGAATCATTAGTTTTAGTTACATTACCATCCATTGTCCTCCAGTTGTCCTCATGAGAGCCAGCTTTCCAGAGAGAAGGCTTTTAATCTGTAAAACATGTTGGCTGCTTGTACCTAGAGATCTTCGAGTTGCCGTCCCACCAAACTTTTCACCTTTCCTGCATTGTTCTAACTAGCTGGCATCATTACAGAAATAAGACCCTTGGTTTTCTAGTTAGAAAATTAGGTGCTGTCTTGTTCAATCTCAGTCTCATCTAATAACTCCCAACAGGAAATTGAACAGCGATTACAGCAGCAGGCAGCACTCTCCCCAACGACAGCTCCAGCTGTATCCAGTGTCAGTAAACAGGAGACCATCATGAGACATCATACACTTCGGCAGGTGAGAAATTTTTCCACAACCCTGCTTTCTCTTAGGGGCTGAGCTTCTGCAGGAAATGATTCTATTTTTTACTTTTTTTTTACTCCTTTGGGTCTTTTGAACTTCTATAATGGCAAGATTTCTTCAGCTTTCCTGTTCCCTTGTTGCAGGCTCCACAGCCCCAGAGCAGCCTCCAGCGTGGTATACCCACATCTGCCCGATCCATGCTTTCAAACTTTGCACAGGCACCCCAACTGTCTGTGCCAGGTGGCCTCCTTGGTATGCCAGGTAAGAGGGGTTGATTTCAGAACTTATCTCACAGGGATGACTAATTTGTAGATAGTCTTTTTTGATGATCTTGTATATCTCAAACTGGCTCTGAGCTTGCTATGTAACCAAGGCTGTTCTATTTCTACCACTCTCAAGCCCCAAGTACTGCAATTACAGGCATGTACCTACCACCTAGTTTTAGTGTACTGTTCTTTTTGTGCACAGGTTGCATGTGTATGGGTACATGTATGGAGAGGCTAGAAGTCGATCTTGAGTGTCATTCCTCAAGCACTGTCCACCTGTTTAAGATAGGGTCTCCTATTTTCCTCTAGCTTATAAAATAGGTAGGCTCACCAACAGAGATCTGCATCCCATTGTTAGGATTATAAGCATGCACTACCAAACCTGACTTTTTTTATGTGGAGCTAGGGATAAGCTCAGATCCTGTTTGCATTGCAAGCACTTTGCTGACTGGGCTCTCTCTCTGGCCATAGTATACAAATTTTTTTTTTTTTTTTTTTTTTTTTTTAGTGTTGAGTGTTCCACCTTCATGTCCTCTACATACCCCTTGCATGTCACATGCCCATAGAGGCCAGAATAGGGTGTCTAGTGTCTGATCCCCTGGAACTGGAGTTACTTACAGTTGTGAGCCATCATGTGTATGCTAGGAATTAAGCCTCAGTCCTCTGGGAGAACAGCCAGTGCTCCTTTATTTGTTTGGGTTTTTTGGGAATGGGAGGAACGGGCAGGGACGGGGTTTCTCTGTGTACCCATGGCTGTCCTGGAACTCCCTCTATAAGACCAGGTTGGCCTCCAACTCAGAGATCCTCCTGCCTCTGCCTCAGTGCTGGGATTAAAAGCGTCACTACCAACTACTGAGCCATCTCTAGTGTTTATGCACAAATCTTTAGCAACCCCTTTAAACTCCATTTTTCCTTTGTTTTCTGTTTTCTTAGGGCATAACTATTGTTTTGTTATTCAGCAAATGAATTTTTACTAAGTCATGAGTGCTCTAAGACTTTGGTAAAATGGTCAATACCGTTATGAATTTAATTCTGATATGCTTTAATTGAACATGTGAGTTCTAGAACAGCAGAGTCAACTGTCCAGCATGAATGATCTAGGATTCTTCTGTACACTTCATTGGTCCCAAAATAAGAGCAGACCATTAATTCTTTCTCCATTTCAATAATTTTTCTGTCACCAAGATTTAACCTCTTTCTTCTATATTATACTATAAAGACCGTTCATTATTCCTGATAGGATTGATGTTTCTGGAGGAGCTCTTTCCTTGAAGCACAGGAGTAAGAGTATAGCTGCTACTGAAACAAAGCTAGCTTAGGCTAGAGAAGTACAGGCCATTGCAAATACTTTCTCCCCATCTCTAACTGCAATCTGGGATAGGACAAAAGGGATGTCATTTCTTCTCTTAATACCTATCCCCTCCTTTTGTCTCATGAATCTAGGTGTCAACATTGCATACTTGAACACTGGCATCGGAGGACATAAAGCCCCAAGTTTGGCAGACCGGCAGCGTGAATACCTTTTAGACATGATCCCTCCCAGGTCTATATCGCAGTCCATCAGTGGGCAGAAATAACGCCTGTTCCACTTGTACTGCCCAACCTTGAATCCTTTACCCATTTCTCCCATTGCCCCCAACTTCCGTCGCATGCAGTGCCTGTACTGGTGCCTACCATACACGGAAAACAAAACCGAAAAAAAAAAAACAGAAGACAAAAATAGACATCAAGAAAACACACGCCCTGCCCTGCCACCTCCCCTTTATTTCACACTGCTGCGATCTGTTCTCCTGCTGCTCTGTCTTCTCTCTTCCATTTCCTTTAACAGTGAGGTGGATCTTTGCCTCTGATAGAGGTCAGAATGAGGTCCTGGGGAGAATTTAAGCCCTTTAATGTGTGTTTCTAAAGTATGTTTTATGCTATAATTATTATCATTTTTAATTATATTGTGTGTTTTCCCTTTGTTCTGTAGACGGTTAACCCCATCTTCTGTTTTATTTCCCTACCTCCCTCTGCTAACCCTCCTCCTTTTTTTAAAAATATATATATGCATATATATATATGTATGTGTATATATATATATATGATATACAATTCAATGATCACATGCAGATTGCAGTGGATCCTCAGCTGCCAATAGGAAATAACTGAGAATGTTAGGGACAGAGATGTTGAGTGCACATAACCTGAGTCGTGGAGTGGGTATCATCAACCAAGTAGGAAGAGCATCCCAGCTATGGCTGGTTAGGATCTGGAGAGTGTAGGAGGCAATGTTTTAGTAATGAAGTTGAGACATTGAATAAAAGACAATGAGTAAAAGAGCCTAGAGGGAGAAGCTTAAAACAAAAACTACCTGTAGTTTAACCATGGGCTAAGGGGGAAGAGGTGTTACATAAGTTCAGTAGTGTCCAAAGAGGCCTTCTAGGTGCTTGGGGAGTAAGATGGGTCTCCTGACTCCAGTGAGGACACAGAAGTCTGTTCCAGGCCAATCATCTTGAGATTGTTTATCTTATTTTCTTTGTAAAATTGTCTCTCATCACATCTTCATACCCTTTAACAAATGTTCATCTTCCTTCTAACCATAGTCCCGGAGGAATGAGTGTTTCCAGGCTGCAGGTGGCTGGGTATCCTAGAAGTTGGAATAAGTATACATGGATCATGTTACAGAAGGGGAAACTAGACATAGAGGAAGGTTAGGTTTCTCCCAACAGTTGAGATTCTCGAATATTTCTATCCCTGTACCCTCTGAGTGCTGAGAGATAATGGGTGTGGGCCCCCAATCAGGTTGGCATTCCACTCTGACTCTGCTACCCTGGCTGTAGATCCAACTCCTCAGAGCCAAGCAACTTGTAAAACCACCTTTGGACCTCAGCTATACAAGTATTGTCTTCCCCCAAGCTCTTCTCCCCAAAACTTTGTTCATTTTGCAATTTTTGTGGGGGGGCACTATTAATGTAGAGAATAAATTGAATTGTGCAATGTCGCTGTTCTGAGGTTAGGGAGGTAAGTATCCTGTTTGCCCACACTGTGGCAAGGAGGAGGGGGAGGAAGGACCAAGCTGGTTTTGAGGTAAGGGAAACCTGAAAATGAAGGGTTTCTGCTTTCCTCAGAGTGTACATGTACCTGCCTCTACAGCTCTAGAAAACGTCAGAGTGTACTAGCGACACTTTGAGCAAAGATATATGAGGAGTTTTATAATATTTTGCCCTTGATAGCCACCTGACGAAATTCCCTCATTTTTATTTTTAAAAACTAAATAATTTTTTTAAAGTAAGAAGGCACTTTTAAAATTACACACACACACACACAGTACACCTTTCCCATAAAATTTGGGGTAGGGTGGGAAAAGAAGCTAGATCAAGCTTACTTCCCCCACTCTGGTCTCTTCTTTCTCAATACTCCAATACCCCAGTGCTGCTGTGGGTGATTATACTGGCCCTACGGGTCTTCCTGGCTTTTTTCTTCCCTTTCCCTCAAATTTATTGAGCACTTAATAAAGGAGCAGAGATACAGCTGTGTCTGGGCTCCCCAAGTGGTGCAATGACCTGGAAGCTAGCCGCTAGGGACAAGTAGTTTAAGCAGGTCATTTCAAGTATTTTTCTGGGGAATGTGGTGCCCCTGACTGTAAGTGGTAGGGGAGGGAGGGGGGACTAATGGAGCTGGGTTTGGGATTATTTTAAAATTATATATATATATATAAAAGATATATTCTTACATCTTTTCCTTGCCCTCTGTGCTTTGAAAGCACTGAATAAATTGATTCTGTTTTTCTCTTCCACAGAATTGGAAGATTTTTCTTCCATTTTTTTAAATGTTCTTACCAGTCATCTTGCCTTGTGGCATGTCTGTCTAACCTCTCCCTACCCCATGATGAAGTGCCATTTCTGTTAAGTCTCCCTGACCCCCAACTCAGAGGTGCTCAGAGGTACAAGGTGCCCAAGTTTGTCAGTTGAGATTAAAAGGAACAGAGAATGTGCAATACCGTCCAGCTGGGGCCTGTCCTTGCCCTGAGCTAGGTCCTCTCCCTGGGAGCTAGGCCACTTTGACTAGGGTTTGGAGGTAAGGTGTGTGGATATGGGGAGTGGTGGCAAGGAGAGCCCATAGTTCAGCGCCTGTTTAGGTGCTGAGGCCATAGGGGAGAGGGGAGGGTCTTCCCTGTGTTTGTTCCTAACTTCAGGGTCAGTTACATAGAAGCTGCTTATACTACTAGTGTAGCTCTGTGGCCCTTTGCTCATTGCTGAGGTTTGATTTCTCATCCTCTTTCCCCACCATCATACTCTTCCCAGGAATTAGCAAGAGGGGTGAAATCTTTCTTAATCATGGTAAAGTATTAATTAGCCTTCCATCTCCTCCCTTAGGTCCTGCCCCTGTCCCCCTTTCTTCAAGCCTCTACATTTTACATCACTATTGCCTTGTGTCCTTCCAAGCCTTTTTTTTTTTTTTTTTCTTTAATTAACTCATCCTCCAGCTGTGGGTCCTTATAGACATTAACCCTCATGCCCTAAGGGTAAGAGGAAAGAGCCTGAGTTCAGTGGTCCTTTACCCTTGGACTTTAACTCTCAGGTATCAGTAGAGTTGGGGATCCAACCAGTACAATCTAGCTTCCTCTAGACTTTGAGGCACTACAAGCAGTCATTCATGGATGGTGTCTTACTCCACAGCAACCTGAAGTGGGTGGATTAGTGGCAAGGCTGGGGTAAAATTAGGAGACAGAAGTCCTTATTTGTCAGTTTTATTTTGTCACTAGACCACAGCATCTGAACTCCCTCCATTGCTGAATAAGTATTTTTCCTGCATTTTGGGATATATGTATGGTAGACATTTCTTTTTAAAGACACCAAGATAAATGTTTTCCTGCCTTGGTTACCTTTCCTTTCCCCTTTAAAAGGAATTAGCTATAGAACTGCTTTGTAAAGATGCTTCTTGGTATTTTACTTTTGTTCCTTTCCCCAACCATTCCCATTTCCCCTTTTTTCTAGAAGGCATAACCCTTCTCTCCACAGTCCCTATCCCAATTCCATTCATCCTAGGCTCCCTTCCTTTCATCAAGATCTTCATTAGCTTATGATATTTGCTGCCGAGATGTTATAACAAGGACTCATTCATGTATATAAGCTATTTCTTGATCCATTTAAAAGGAATTGTACATTGTGTAGAAAAAAAAAAAAAAACATGAAAAAGAGAAAAAAAAAAAGCCCTAGCCATGGATATTGTGAAACTGTGTTATGTCATTTTGTAATGTGCCCGTTTGTGTATGATCCGTGCAAAAGGGTTTCTGGGGAAGGGGAGGGTGGAGGGAGGCAGGACTGTGGAGGGTGGGGAGAGGAGTGGGCCGGGCCCAGCACACTGAGACTGGCAGCTGCTCCAACCCCATCCTTCCTTGAAGATGCCACCTCCCCCACCACCCACCCCTATTTTGTGCCTTGCCCTCCCCACCCTGGAGTAATCTCTCCAGGTCACCAGCACTGCCTTGGCAGAGCCCACTCCCTACCCTAACCTGCCCACTCTTCCTACCCCCCAGCATTAGGTTGATAATAATGGGAAAGTGCTGGAGGGGTGGGAGGTAGCCGAGGAATGGGGCAGTTCCTGGGGGCATTGAAACCAAGTATTATTATGAATTGTAATTGTATTTGCACTGTTTTCCCCCTCTGATTGCATCAGCATATATACAATATACCTATATAACAAAATCCAGTGTCAAAGCTTTCTTATGCAAGGGATTTCCCCCACCCTTCAAAAAAACCTCATGGACTTCTAAAAGGGTAGATTGTCAGGAGATAGTAGAATAGTAGAAAGAATTTTAATTGTCTTAAGGAAGTTCTGTCCGAACCATTTAAGGATATGTGATTGAGTTGAGGCTGTCTCCTGTGAATTATAGGGCTCCAGGTCCAGGACTGTACAAAGAATCCAGGACACAAGGAGGCACAGTGTGGATACCTGGGCCCTACTGACTTGCTGTGTAAGCTTTGGTGGAGCTGGTGTCTTCAACCAGTGAAGCGAGGGAGAAAACCACTGACCTCCATGCTCAAAATTCCACAATTCCTTCCCCATCTGCCAAAAAACAAAACGCACCTTGAGGGAGGGAAGTGCTGGGCTGAGAGACCAGGGAGGAAATGAAAGTGACATGCTAGTGCTAGTGTTACTTGTGTGACAGCGTCCTTGGAAAGTTGCTAGTCCCCTGGTTCAAAATTGATATGGAAGAGGTGGCAGTGATGTAGGGTGTTGGACTGATGGCATCTTGGCCCTTGTTTCCAGCCATGACAGGACCAGGCTCCAAGCCTCACCTCAAACAATCACAATCCTTAGGGTGGTTAACCAGCAAACGCCCCCCAGGTTGGTAATCTAGTTGCTGTCTCTGTGAGCTATAGGATGTGGAATTTCCCTCATCTTGGTAATAAGCAGGGCTCAGATGTAGCCCTTATCTTTTCTTCCCTCAGATCTCATCTGAACCTCAAAAGGCAACTGTTCCACAGTCTGTCTCCTTCAGAGGCCCAATTTATCCTCCCTATATCCTGGGCTGAGTATTTCTAGTCTCAAGTTTTGCCACTAAAGCCTGGAGAAAACATAGATTGATGGGTGAGGCCTTGGTGAAGGTGGAGGATAGATTGGGGTGGGTGGTGGGGAGCAGGGAGGTGGGATGGCACCGGCCTTCCCTGAATAGGGTGGGTGGGAGGGAACAAGACCCTTTTGCACAACTCTCTTTTAAGTTTCCTTTTTTCTTTTTTCTTTTTCTTTGTTTTTTAACTCATTCTAATTTTCTGCATTGTGTTTGGGAAATAAAATGAAAAAACAAACAAAACTAAGACCAATAGGAACTGGTTTTCAAAAGGTAAATACACTCCCATCTGTTTCAGAGGCTGCTGAGCATTCCAGCAGTGAAGATTCAAATAATAAGCTAATTTTTGGAGAAAGGATTAAAAGAAAAAACTTTGTAATATTTATCACTTGCAAGCTATGTTTAATAAAGAAAGGAATGGTTTCTAAGCTTTCCTGTGACTTGTGTTTTAGTTGTGGCCAAGGTGGAAGTGGGAATGGTTTGGTGGAAGAATCTGAGCATTGATGGAGCTCTGGCTTGTGCTCCTTGTCTGCCTCTGCTGTTGCTCCTCTCCACCTCTAGTGACCCTAGAGTCAGACTTGGTATATGTGCCCTGATTGACTTTTCCCAGCGTCCCCTCACACACACATCTGCGCTAGTCTAGTAGTAATTGTTGGTAGCAGCTTTCTCTGGCTAGGGATCTCATAGCATTAGAGATTCACACATACCAAACCTTAACATTTGGAATACATCTTTCCCCAGAAAAGCTGTGTCAGCAACATTCTTACACCTCTCACTGAAGTTTGCCTTTGAATATAAAGCATCAGTCATTGTGGCTCCCCACTTTTTTTTGTTTTTGGTTTTGGTTTTTTTGGTTTTCGAAACAGGGTTTCTCTATGTAGTCCTGGCTTTCCTGGAACCCACTCTGTAGACCAGGGTGGCCTCGAACTCAGAAATCTGCCTACCTCTGCCTCTCAAGTGCTGGGATTAAAGGTATGTGCCACCACTGCCCAGCTTTGGCTCCCACATTTTATGTTTTATTTCTAACAAAAGTCAGGACTGTGTCCAGCTCCCAATCTTCTGCCATATTTTATACCATTAGAGGAGCTGATGGGGAAAGGCAGAGCCCAGCCTTGCTGGAATCTTGTTACTGATCCTATTGTTATTTCTGTATGAGTACAGAAGAGGCAATGTGTGTGCTTCCCTAAGCCATGGACTTTCCTTCCCACAAAACCCTTCCCTTCTGGTGTCACTGTGGGGCGGGGAAAGGTTAACTGAGGTAGTTGTCTGGGTTTTGCTTTTACAGAGCATGACACAACTACATGGCAAGTGATTATTTGCTGCTGGGTACTAGAGCCTGGAAAAGAGAAGAATAGGAATGCCAGGTGCCTATAGCCTCTGTTTATTCTATCAAGGGACCTAGGACAGAAACTGTTAATCAAATGAATCCCTTTAGAACAAAGGATTGCAGAAATGGCTTGTCATTCAAGATCACTTGCTCTTGTAGAGGACTTGGGTTCAATTCCCAGCATCCATGTGGACTTGCAAGAGCACCAGACATAGCACATGTATGTACATGCAAATAAAACACATATAAAATTTTTGTTTTTTATTTTGAGACAAGGTTGTTCTGTGTAGCCCGGTCTATCCTGGAACTCACTCTGTAGGCAAAGCCAGCCTTGAATTCAAAGATCTGCCTGCCTCTACCTCCCTAGTGCAGGGATTATAGGCATGTGCCACCACTGGCCAAACACCTGTATACATAAATGCTAGAAACAACAAGAACTAGAGATCAGATGGTGTTGGAGAGATGTTCCCTGAAAAAGAACCAGTGCTCGAGAATCTTCTATCTAGAAGCTCAATATTTGGTGTTGGGGGAAGAGGAGCAAAAACTTCAGCTCTAGTTGAGCTATGCCCACTTTCCTGCTGCTCATAATACAGTTTGCCTGCTCCTGATCAGACCTAATTTTCTGGCTAGACATTGTGATAGTGAGACGGCCCTCGCTGTCTTCCATGTCTGCCTTCCTCTCCTCCCCTGAGGATCAGGCCTTAAGTATACTCAACAGCTCTCCATCATGAGTTGCTCACCTGGGTGATGAGTTCAGTTGCCTTCATTGGCTTCCTTCTGCTCTGAGCCTGTCTTCTGTGGCACCTAGTTGGGAGTTCTGCTACTTCCTGCCTTGCCCTCAGCTCCTACCCTTCCAGGTATGGAGAGGACAGTCCACTCATTTCCCCATCCATCTCATCCTATGCCCCGAGAGCTTATAATCCTCTCCCCTTGCTCTTGTAGCCCAGCAGGTCTTGTGCAGGTATACGACTCACAGACAACTGGCTCCTCTGCCTCAGTTTCTCTTAGTATAATTTGTAACTAATAATGGGAAAGAATTCACTCTGCCATTTGAACTTATGATACAGACTCTGTCCATAGTAACTTTCCACATTAGCCCAAGAAAGAGCAGAAAATGGTGAGGGTAGGCCATCCACCACAAACGAGCTGCTATCATCCTAACAGCAAGAGCATCCAGCCTTGAATTCTAGGGATAGTCTGTGAGAAGACAAAGGTTGGAGTCCGAGCCCTCTTTCTGGTGCATGAACATGGTAGTCCTAGGTCCTCTTAGTGGGGCCTGGTTTTTTTGTTGTTGTTTTTTTGGTTTTTTGTTTCGTTTTTTCTGAGACAGGGTTTCTCCGTATAGTCCTGGCTGTCCTGGAACTTACTCTGTAAACCAGGCTGGCCTTGAACTCAGAAATCCTCCTGCCTCTGCCTCCCAAGTGCTGGGATTGAAGGTGTGCACCACCACCGCCTGGCAGTGGGGCCTGTTTTGACCCCAGCTATACTACCCTCTTACTGGCCCTAACTCACCAGAGGTGGGGCACATCACACAGAAACAATAGACACTGCTCTTCCTCTTCCTCCTCTTGTTGAAAGCTTGGGGCTTAGTCTTCTAGAGGGCCTCTGACTGGGCAGGGAGCACAGGAGTGTGAAAGGAGCCAACTCCCCAAGATACTGAGGTACCTGGGGCAAGGTCATATGGAGAAAGAGTGTAGCACAATGCCCAGCCTTGGTGACAGTTCTCAGAAAGCCTGCACATATGTGGCTCTACACAACATTGGTTGAGAATCCCAGGATAGCAAGGTAGCAGAGAAAACCAAAATAGATGGTAGGTAGCCCCAGCTCTCCTGGAGTTAGAGACTCTACAGCCCTGAAGCAGCAATCACACTGCTACCAGTAATGGAAGCAGCATAGGGGAAGAGTCCTAGTGGCACTTTTGCTGAATGAGTCCTTCAATGGGATATAGGCTGTGGCAGCCTCTAGGCTAAATACATTCTCAAGTGTGCCTTTCCTCACAGCCTCTTAGAAACTTGACATCTCAGTATCCTCTCTCACCAGCCACATGTCCCAAACCCCACATAAGGGAACTTGTACTCTTCCTGATACCTGATTGGTCCTTCCAGGCTTCCAGGAAAGCAGAAGAGGCTACAGGAGCTATAGCTGGGCTGAGGAAGGAGACTCCAACTGCTCTGTCAGACTGAAGGGCAGTGAGGAAGCCTAGGAGATACTCAGAAGCAATCTCTTAGATCCTATCCCAGAAACCTATCGAGTCTTTTGGGGATCACTGAGGTAGGTAGGGCCCAAAGAATGACTTTCCCAGAACACACCATTTGGATAGAACTGGGTTAGAGCCAAGAACTCACTCTTGGCCCTTGCACCCAATCTGTGACTGAAGACCTTACTTGCACGTCCACACCCACCTTGGACTGGCCCGAGAGATGTCCTCCTGGGAACAGAGATGAATAGAGCCATGCCTTGTAGATTTCTGGGAGTTGGGCATGGCTCTGGGTTCTCTATTGTAGGCCATGTGGGCACTGGCCTGATAAGAGCCCATGTTTTCTTCTGTCATGCATTGATAAATAGCCTCATCTTCAACAGAACTACTCTTTAGTTTGCTAAAGAAAAACAAACAACCAAAACACATGGGCTAAAGGAAGCTGAGACCTGCTCAGAGAAAGGACTCATCAATGTATGCAGCAGTAACTAATATAGGCAGAGAGGAGCCACAGGTGAGCGGAGGTACTTCCTGGAAATAGAAGGGTGTGTGTGTGTGTGTGTGTGTGTGTGTGTGTGTGTGTGTGTGTGTG
>JADRCD010237779.1:11308-36727 GCA_019843815.1 Montemys delectorum | reverse complement strand
GCCACCACCACCCAGCTCCTTCTGAGCTCCTTGATGCTCCCTGGCATTCATGTCCCTGAAATCACAGGTAGGAGGTTCTCTTGCTGGCCCCTGATAGCCTGGAACTTGGCCATGAGCATTTAACATCCTGGAAGCTTGGTAGCCTGCTCTGAAAGTCCTGTGGGAATAGAGGGAACTGGGATGGTAGATTGGAATGGGAATAATAGACCAAGGATCCTCATTGGACTCCTCCTACTGTCTCAGAGGAGCCCATCATCCACCCCTTGCTATGAGTGCCTAAGTCATTTCCAGATCAAAGATCCCATGATGTCTTCCTTCCCTTTTCAATTTTAATTTAAAAATTATTAACCCTAGGGATGGAGGTTCACATCTTTGGTGGCAGCACCCAGGCGACTGAAGTAGGAAAATTGAAGTTAGTTTGTGCTAATCCCTCCTCTCCAGTTGTTTTTTTTTTTTTTTTTTTTTTTTAAATTACATTTACTTGGGGGAGAAGGGAGACAGCTCATAGGAGTCAGTTCTCTCCCATCATCAAGTGATTCCTCTGGATTGAACTCAGGTGCTTGGATGTGGCAACAGGGTCTTAACCTGCTAAGCCCTCTCATTTGCCTTCCCTACCCCTGATCCCTAGGAGAATACGTTTATTAGAAGTTATTAATGCCATGCACATGGTCAGTGCCTAACTTTCTTTTCTATTTGCTGTGACAAGGTTAGACTCCATGACCATCTTAGTGGGGAGCATGACCGCAGACAGGCAGGCATGGCACCGGAGCAGTACCTGAGAACTTTACATTCCTGACCCACAGGCAGCAAGTACAGAGCCACTGGGCTTGGCATGGGCTTTTGAAACCTCAAAGACCACCTCCAGTGACACACTTCCACCAACAAGGCCACACCTTCTAAGCCTTCTTTAAGGGTTCCACCAACAGGAGACCAAGCATGCAAGCCTAAGGACCTGTGTGGGCAATGCTCACTCAGAGACCAGTCACCACAGCTCGTGGGGGCACCAAGGAGGCTTCCGGCTCCAACATTGCAGGCAGATGGCATGGCAAGACTCTAAAGCTTGCCCCCTTTTCTATTTTTAAGATTTATTTATTAATTTTAGGCATATGAGTGTTCTATCTACATGCCAGAAGAGGGCATCAGATCCAGGTATAGATGGTCTACCATGTATGTGGTTGCTAGGAGCTGAACTCAGCCCTCTGGAAGGGCTGACAGTGCTTTTAACCACTGAGCCGTCTCTCCAGTCCCCCCACCTTTTCCTCCCTCCCTCCCTCCCTCTTCCTCCCTCCCTCCCTCCCTCCCTTCCTCACTTCCTTTCTTTTACCTGTTTCTTTTGTGCTTGTTTGTTTTGAGACAGGGGTCTCAGTGTCTCTCTGGCTAGCCTGGGTCTCACAGAGATTTGCCTGCCCCCACCTCCCCAGCATTTGCACAACCGCACTAGGCCTCTTTTTCATTTAATTTCTTTCTTTTTAAAAATTGAAGTGAGCTTTGTATTGGCCTAGCTCACATTGCTGGCTGGCGCAGCTGACAGAGTTTTCATCCCCTCTCCCTCCACTCTTCCCTCTCTTGGGATTCCTGACTTGTCCCTGTCCTGTCCTGGGCCTGGGTGGGATGGCCAACAGGGTAGAACGAACTGTGGGACCTAAAGGGCGTTCAGGGTGTTGGAGGGAATGGGGCACAGGTAGTCTGCTTATAAAAACATTCATCTAGGCAGAGAGATGTTACCCTTAAAACCCCTTCTTCCTTGCCATGAGGAGAAGGCTCAGGATTTATTTTTTCCCTTTCTTCTTCTATATGTATATATACATATGTGTGTGTGTGTGTGTGTGTGTGTGTGTATTTTTTTTTTTTAAATTATGTATCCTTTGATGAGTCTTTGAGAGGATTGGAGTGGCTATCCTGTGAAGTTCATGAGTTCCTGCTTGTGCCTGCTTACTTGTATGTAGGAGCCCTCTAGTGGCTATTTAAGGCATTACTTCTCTCACTAACACCAATGACACCCACATGTCCTGCCTTCTTTGGTGTCCCCTCAAGCTCTGCCACGATCCTCACAATACTGTCCCATCTACCTTACCTCCATGGACTTTCCCTCAGTTACAGCGCTTCCATCCTGACCCTCAGGAGGCCTTCGATAATGCACACATGTGTGTTGATGCAAGAACTCTTACAGGCTGATTAAGTCTTCTCTCTACCCCACCAAGAGCTCGCACTGCCCTCTGGAACAAGCCCTGGGACTCTTGCCTTTTTCTTTTTTCTTTTTTCTTTTCTTTTTTTTTTTAGCATCCATTCTGTTGCCTGACAGGCATCTGACCTCTTTCTGGGTACCCCCAACTCATAGCTTGATCCAGCCTGTCCAAAAGCCCCTGACCATCCCTTGCCTAAGCCTGGGGCTGCTTCCCACTGCACTTCCAGAAGTTGCTGAGCTCTAGGAAGCCCCATGAAGAAGCAGGCTCACTCTGGCCTGTGCAGAAAATCAGGCCTATCATGGACTACCAGATAGGCACATTTTCCCTGTGCTCAGAGCCCACCCTGGTCCTTAATCAGGGGCAGCTGGGCACCTTGGCTGTGGCAGGTACTGGCCACATTTTATGACCTACAGTGGTAGGTGGCCACATCCAGCCTGGCTCACACTGGTAATGTGTAGGATACCAGCAGACAGCAGCATGACCCAGAGGGTGCAGAAGTCACGAATCCAGTCGGTACTCTGCTCCCACCTTACCAAACAGCATACTTCTGGCTACTGCTCAACCGTGGCTTTGGTCTTCAGGGCCACACAACATTGTGCTGCAGAAAATGGACCATTTAGGCACCCAGTGGGGCAGGCATTGGAAGCAGCCCGCACTGCCCTGCTCCACCCTGGGCAACTCTGGACACTGGTGGGAGAGGGATAGACCTAGGTGTTAGGTGACATGTAAGCATCCACACAGTAGACCTGGGATCTACCCACATCTGCTACTTCCTGGTGATCTCATCGTTACCCAATCATGTAGTCACATGTCTGTGACTTTAGTGGACTCTAAATACTGCTTTCCTCTGTTAAAATTCCTTGATTTGTAGCCAAGACAGCTTGAAGCCCTCCCTCAACCTCTGCAACACTCAGGTTATAACCACGCTTGATCCTACAAAGCAACAATGTCAACCAACCAAGCCCCCCAGAACTCCCAGGGACTAAGCCATCAACAAAGCTGTACACATGGCTCCAGCCGCATATGTAGCAGAGGATGGCCTTGTCATGCATCAGTGGGAGGAGAGGTCCTTGGTCCTATGAAGGTTCCATAGATGGCCCAGTGTACGGAAATCGAGGGCGGGGAGGTGGGAGTGGATGGGTGGGTGGAGGAAGCAAGGGGAGGGAGGATGTGATAGAGTGTTTCTGGGAGGGAGGGAAACCAGGAAAGGGGTTAACATTTGAAATGTAAATAAAGAAAATACCCAATAAAAAATTACACATTACAATAGTGTTGGTATAAAGTCAAATATAATTTAAGGTGGACACATTACATAACCATTCCCCATTTTTTTTTCAATTTTTGTTTAAATGAAAGTATGGAGCTTGGGGATACGGAGTTAGTTGGCTTGTCTAACTTTGCACAAAGCACTGGGTTCAGTCCCCAGTCTTGTATAAACCAGATGAACCCCAGCACTGTGGAGGTAAAGCAGGGCCAGAAATTCAAGATCATTCTCAATCGTGAGGCTGGGGACTACGGGTGAGCTTCCTGAATCCACCTTGGGTTCTCTGTATCAACAGTAAGTAAGTACTCTTTTTTTTTTTTTAAGTATTTATTTATTTATGTATATTAGTACTCTATTTGGTCATGTATGCCTGTATGACCAAAGAGGGCATCAGATCTCATTACAGATGGTTGTGAGCCACCATGTGATTGCTGGGAATTGAACTCAGGACCTTTAGAAGATCTGCCAATGCTCTTAACTGCTAAGCCATCTCTCTAGTGTCAAAAGAAAAAATTTATGGGCTCCTAAATGTACAGGCCAAAGGCACTGTGTATTACAAGTCTAAGGGACTGAGCTGTTTCTGTCCAGGTGGGTAGATACCTCTGTGCCCAGCAGGCGCCGCTTGGGCACTGTCATATCTTCTCATCCTCTGTTATAGCACTTTCTAGCTGTACACAGCCCTGTGGCTCAGCCACCATGGTGGTTCTGCATTCATACAGTGGGTGTTCATGGGAGAGCAAGGTATCCAGATGCAGGCAATCCTATGACATCAGGGTAGTACTGCTGTTGTTAGCCAAGGCCAGCCCCTTCTACTGCCAGGAGATGGCTACAGACAGCTCCCTTCCACCTGGCAGGGAGGGCTGCAGTGGATGTTCCCTCATGGCCTCCAGGTAGCTTGGCTCCCACACAAAGGCCAGTTCAGAACTCATAATACACCCTGAAGAGAAGCTCAGTACTGCTGGGACCTAGGGCCTCCTCTACCCTCAATCTCCCTCCCCTTTGATTTATTCTGTGCCTAAGGAGGGGACAAAGAGACAGAACTTGACTTTAAGGGATCTAGATACCAAGGGAGGAGCTGGGATGGAGAGCAGGCCTGGTTTATCAGAGCTGGCTGCTGTCCTATGGATAGATCACCAGAGCTGATGTCTGACAGGCTTGATGGATGGTCTCATTCAGCTGAGCCCTGGCAACAGGACAGGGGTCAGGGCAGACACAATAGAGAGGTTAGGGACTGAAGCATGGGCATTGTGTTCCCTGGGAGACGCAGAGTCACCTCCTCCTTTCCCCATGGGCCTATCTGCCTATCTACCCATGAGGTCAACTTCCCAGGACTCCTGGCACTCCCTGAAGCCCCTCCCTCCCTACACTAGTCAGAAGCTGCTGCCTCTGAATAGAGAAGGAACACACTCAGGCTCACACGAGCATACACCTAGACTGGAAATGGCAATCTTATAGCCCACCGGACTCCAGGACAGCATACATGGTCACAGAAGCCACAGACACAGGTCATTGGGAGATGCCTCTACAGATTCAAAGTTAAGTACAGACACACAGGACCACAGTCACCAGTGTCAGAAGCCCAGGGACATAGCAGAGCTGTGAAGCCACATGCACAGGTACTGTTCCATAAACATCACAAATCATTACTCAGTGTGCACTTGGGGTGGGACAGCCATAATAGATGAGACAGACATTGGACCCAGCAACCTTTGAGGGGCCTGTATGCTTGCAGTTCTCCCAGGGATACTGTTCCCCACCTTGGGTCCCACAGGCTGGCCATATGATCCTTTAGCCTATTGTTCAGTCTTCTGGGCCCCAAGAATGTCTCTGTGACTTTGTGCTTCCGGAAGACCCCAGACCGTAGCTTCTTCTTGCAGCTTCTTTCTACAGCTGTCATTCAGGTCTTCCAGCTCCTGCCACCTCTGTCCTCCACTCCTTCCTCCCATCACTGGCCCAACTGCTCCACCCTTTGTGTCCTTTCTCACTATGTGCCCACCACCTACACCCAACTTTCCCCTCAGATTCTGCTCGATCCAGTTGGCTAGGACCCCCAGTGCCTCCCCGAACCCCAGGTAGCAGCAAGGGCTGCCCCATGGCTTCCAGTGTTCGCCCAACCACACACCTCTTCTCAAGCAGCTCTGGGTTTCTGTCCTCAGCCTTGGGTCCCTGGGCTGCCGTCATCCCCACCAACACTCGGGTGCTCCCGGAAGCCCAAGATCTGGGGAGAGTCAGGTCCTGGGGTCAGAGCTAGGGCTGCTGTTTTTCCTCTGTCCTGTGTCCTCTGAGGCTAGGTCTCACTCTGCTTTTAGTCCTCGTCCCTTCCATATCCCTTACCTCTGCTGATCTGTCCTTTCACCTAGAAATATTTGGGACAGGAGGAATGGAAGGATGCTGGCGGGGTCATCAATGAGCACACGGAAGTGTTGCAGTGGCCAGACCTGGCCCCTTCTCGGGGTTGAGAATCCTCTCTAGAACATCAACCCCCTTCTACTCCCTTTCAGATGACCCCATGAGAGTGAAGTTCTAGGCAGAACTGGGGGACCTGCTCCACCAAGTACATCTCTGACCACCCAAGGCCTAGATGGGGGTGGCCTAGGGTCTAAATTAGGGGTCTCAAGTTCTGAGAAGACCTGATGCCCCAGGTTCTGAGCTAGGGGCCTGGGTGTGGGGAAAGTGACCTACTGCTTTCATCCCATTAGTTCAGCCACAGACCCAGCAGCCCCTCACCCACTCACAGTGTCACTTTCCAAAGCTGTTCTGTTTTTACTGGGGCAATGGACTGGAGACACTGGGGTCAGGAGGCTACCAGCCACTGAATGTTGGGGACCTCCATTTGGAGAGGAAGCCGAAGCCTCCATTTCCAGGCTGGACTGGCCACTTAGACTAAGCAAAAAGTTGAGCTGCCTGCCACCAAATGAGCCTGGGACTCAAAGGGACCTGACTTTGAAAGTTACTATTTGTACGGGATCTCTAGCTCCTGAACTCAAGCCTTCTCCAAAACTCAGAACTTCCAGAGGGTAAGCCACTCCTGGATGTAAGAGAGGTGTCTAGAGAGGTGGGACTGCATGTGCAGAACTGGCTTCGACCCCCTGTGGCCAGAAGGCCTTAAACTCAGCCTTCCTGAAGCCAGTCTCCCTCTGTGTCCCATCATCTTTTTTGGTCCAGTGTGGTCCTGCCTTGCTCTGTTTAGCTCCAGTTACCTCTTTACCTTGCTCAGCAGTTTGTTCCCATTCTACCTCTCACGTCTCATAGACCGCAGCCCTGTTCAGATTCACTTCCCATGGGCCATCCTTAAGGTCTGTGCCTAAAAAGGATGCCATGTCCTCACTTTCCTGCCTTAGTTCTGAACTTCAGTATCCTGAGTCTCTCATGAGTGCTCCCATCCCTTCCCTGAGAGCCCACCAAGCCAGAACAGCCAGGGTAGCTAACCTAAGGCCCTGTGATGGGTTTGTTTTGTCAACTTGACACAATCTAGAATTACTTGGGATGAGTCTCAGTGAGGGACTGGTTAGATTAGGTTGGCTTATGGCATATTTGTGAGATTGTCTTGATTATGTTAATTGATATGGAAGGACAGCCTACTATGGGCAACACCATTCCCTATGCTGAGGTCCTGGCTTGTCTAAGAGTGAAGAGAGTGGGCTGAGTAATACGCACACATGCACTCATTCTCTTTCTGCTCTTGACTATGGATGGGATATAAGTAGCTACTTTAGGTTCCTGATGCTAGAAATGTTTGGGATTGCAGAGAAAGAGACCACCATTTCAACTGAATTGTCCGGACAAGACTAACATTACTCTTGATCAAGTGGATGAACTTGGGAAGAGTGAACACGTGTAGATAGAAAGTCCGTTTACTCAGGGGGTGGCTGTGTCCTTTCCCTATTGGCTAGGGTCTGACTGCACAATCTTAACTCAGTTGGCTAGTCTGAAAAGAATTGGCACACAGGAAATGAAGGAGGAAGGGGAAAGGGATCAATGCTCCAGGCCATCAAGTTCCTAGAACACAGCAAGGGGACCTTTGTGTAAGTGGGGGTAGGGGGTGGAGCTAAAACATTTGCATATAATTTTAATTCCTTGTCCTTAACACAACTTTTATGGAATTTAGTAGAAAAAGACTCATACTTGCTATTTCTTTCTCTGGCACTGTGACTTTCTCCTACAATGGGCTGTAACCTGGAGCTGAGCTGAAATGGACCCGTTCTCCCTTGAGCTGCTTTTGGTCAGGCTGTCTTATCACAGCAACAAGGATGAACCAGGAGCAGGGCTTCAAGGCCAAGGGGCTGACCTAATCACACTCACTGAGCATCTTGAGTGACATAAAAAGATCTCTGAGCATGCATCCTCTGTAAACCAGGAGTATATGATAGGCTTCTAGGATTGAGAGGATTTGTAGGTGCAATGTGATGTGATATATGTGCGTGTGCGCATGAGCTTTGCAGATCTGGGAGTGGAGCCATAACAGCGCTTCACAGGTGACAGGCAAGCACTCTACCAACCTGGTCTATATAGCAAGTTCCAGGCCAGCCAGAGCTACACAGTGTGACCCTGTTTCAAAGTAAAACTGAGCGAACAAGCAAACATAGCCTTAAATTCTGGCTCCTTCCTGCCTTCGCCTTCTAGAATACTGGGCTTTCTAGTCACACATTCTGGAGGGACTGTGCCAGTTTTCTTTGATATGAGGGTACCTGTACAAAAGGCTGTTTAGTCAGGTTCCATGTTCAGGAAAGACCCCTGGTAGGTGGGACTGTGCTGTGTGAGCTCCACCCTTTCAGAGGACACACTGGTGGACCCTCCTTTAGTGAGCCTGACCTCACTCTTAGTGAGGGCTTCTATTCCTGTGATAAAAAATACCATACCCAAGCCAGGCAGTGATGGCACACGCCTTTAATCCCAGCACTTGGGAGGCAGAGGCAGGCGGATTTCTGAGTTCGAGGCCAGCCTGGTCTACAGAGTGAGTTCCAGGACAGCCAGGACTACACAGAGAAACCCTGTCTCGAAAAAAAAAAAAAAATACCATACCCAAAAGTAACTTGAGGGAAAAATGAGTTTACTTTTACCCTACAGATCATAAACCAATCACTGAGCAAATCCAGGGCAAGAAATCAAGGCAGACACCTGGAGGCAAATACTGATATATAAATGCCACAGAGTAATGTTGCTTACTGGCTTGTTTCTCCTGGCTTGTGCAGTCTACTTTCTTATAGCACCTAGGACCACCAGCCCAGGGGTGGCAATGTCCACAGTGATTAGGGTCCCCTGACATTAGTCATCAACTAAGAACATGTCAAGAGTGGTGGCACATACCTTTAATTCTACTACTCAAGAGGTAGAGACACGCAGAGATCTCTGTGAGTTTGAGGCTAACCTAGTCTACATAAAAAGTTCCAGGACAGCCAGAGCTAGAGAGACCCTGTCTCAAGGAGAGGGAAAAAAAAAAAAAAAAAAAAAAAAAGCCACCATGGCCTTCTTGCCCACAAGCTAATCGGGGGAGTCATTTTCTCAATTGGATTTCCTCTTCCAAAAAGACACAAGCTTCTGTAACTTAGACTTCTGTTCCGTAAGTACGCTGGTCATGACTGCCTGACTTAGTCTCATGTGGGATGCAAAGTAATGAGTGCCTGTCCCAACATGCCTTTTTCTTTCTTTCTTTCTTTCTTTCTTTTTCTTTTTTTTTTTCTTTTTTTTTTTTTGCTTTTTTGAGACAGGGTTTCTCTGTGTAGCCCTGGCTGTCCTGGAACTCACTCTGTAGACCAGGTTGGCCTTGAACTCAGAAATCCGCCTGCCTCTGCCTCCCAAGCGCTGGGATTAAAGGCGTGGGCCACCACCGCCCGGCACCATGCCTTTTTCATTTATTAAATATATTACTGGGCGTGGTGGCATGCACCCTTAATTTCAGCCCTTTGGATGCAGTGGTAGGTGGATCTCTGAGAGCTAGCTCAAGGCCAGCCTGGTCTCCATGTGCATTCCAGGACAGCCAGGGCTGTATAGCAAGACCCAATCTCAAAAAAAACAAACAAACAAAAAAAACAAAAACAAAAACAAAGCCAGCAGTGGTGGCGCGCGCCTTTGATCCCAGCACTCGAGAGGCAGAGGCGGGCGGCTCTCTGTGAGTTTGAGGCCAGCCTGGTCTACACAGCAAGTTCCAGGTCTCCAAAAAAGAAAAAAAAAGAAGAGAAAGAGAGAAAAAAAGAAAGGAAGGAAGGAAGGAAGAAAGGAAGAGGAAAAGAAAATGAGAAAGAAAAGAAAAAATACGTTTAAGGATGCTTTGCCTGTATTTGTGTTTGTACATCACATATGTGTCTGGTGTTCACAGAAGCTAGAAGAGGTCATTGGATCCCCTGGACCTGTTCTTGATGGTTGTGAGCCATTGTGCACAAACTAAAGCCAGCTCCTCTGCAAGAGCAGCCAGTGCTCTCAACCACTGAGAGCTTTCTATCCCTCCATCCCTTAACTGAAATTCTTCTGTACATAAGAACTTTCCAGAGCCAGGGAGATGGCTCAGGCAGTTTAGTGTCACCCAAGCATGAGGACCTGAGTTAAAGTCAAGCACTATGAGTTCCTATAACCCCGGAGGCAGGAGGATAATACCCTGGGCTCATTAGCCAACCAGTCTAGTTGAATAGGTGCCCTGCAGGTTCAATGAGAGACCCTGTTTTCTGAGGCTTTTTTTCCGAGACAGGGTTTCTCTGTATAGCTCTGGATGTCCTGGAACTCACTCTGTAGAAGAGCAGGCTGGCCTTGAACTCAGAAATCCGCCTGCCTCTGCCTCCCAAATGCTGGGACTAAAGGCGTGTGCCACCACCGCCCAGAGACCTTGTTTTCAAAGAAGGGAAAGTGGAGGAAGATTGAGGAGGGCACCTTGTGTTGATCTCTAGCTTCCACATACATATACACACACACAGACACACAGACAGACAGACAGACAGACAGACACACATACACACACACAGACACACAGACAGACAGACACATAGACACACAGACACACAGACACACACACACACACACACACACACACACACACACACTGACAAGAACTTCCCAAATGGAAAAAGACAGGAAAGAATGGTGCCTAATCAACTAGGACAGTCTGGTGACTGGCAGAGCTCACACAGGGGGACAAAGGCTTCTCTCTTTCAGTAGCTGCTGTCCTGCTCTCCTGTCTTTGTACCTCCTGCTTTAGTTTCACTCTCAGAGGACACCCTTAAAACACTGGGTGTTTCCAGAGCACTCACCAAGCCTGCTGGATAGTAGGCCAACAGGAGCCTTGTATTCTTTACCATCGCCTATTTTTGCTGCCTTTGCTTTCTGGCACCTATTTCCCAGACCTGGGAATCAATCTTTTTCCAAGGAGCTGAGCATCAAAGCTATCTATCTGATTGTCCTTCACTTGTTAGCTTTTTTAGTGATAACAGCAATAATTTACGGAGACACCCCACCGTCACCACCACACACTTGCTAGGGTCTCACATGCTAAGCAAGAGATTTTTTTTTCTTTTTGGAGTGTATATTTACATGTTTGTTCATCATATGGCTTAGTGCCACAGAGGTCAGAAGAGGGCATTGGATCCAATGGAACTAGTTACAGATGAATGCGTGTGTGTGTGTGTGTGTGTGTGTGTGTGTGTGTGCCGCCCCTCCCCACCCCCATGCACAGTACACTTTGCTACTTAGGAGCCATTTACCTTGTTACCTTGTTTTCTTTTGACCCCGCCAGGCTCCCACTATATAGAGCAGTATTAGCTTCCAACTCACGGAGATCTTCCTACCTGCTTCCCTAGTTCTGGGCCTGAAGGTGTGGACCACCACACCACACCTTGTATTGTTTTTGAAACCAAGTCTCTCTCTGATGAGGCCAGCAAACCCCCGATCTGCCTCTGCCTCCTGCGTGCTGGGATTAAAGGTGTGCACCACCACCTGGCCTCTCCTATTTTTTGAAAAGTAGTTTATTTATCGTTATTTCCTATGTGTTGGTGTTTTGTCTGCTTGTATGTATGTATGTATGTATGTATGTATGTATGTATAAAAGTGTGGGATCCTCTGGAGTTGTGAACTACCATGTGGGTGCTGGGATTTGAACTCAGGACCTCTTGAAGAGCAGTCAGTGCTCTTAACCACTGAGCCATTTCCTTTCCACATCCTTTTTTTTTTTTTTTTTTTTTTTAGTTTTAGGACCTTTGCTCACTCCAGTCAACAACATCGCTCATTCAGGCCCAAAGATTTATTTATTAGTATAAATAAGTTCACTGTAGCTGTCTTCAGACACACCAGAAGAAGGTGTCAGATCTCATTACAGGTGGTTGTGAGCCACCATGTGGTTGCTGGGATTTGAACCAGGGAGAGCAAGCAGTCAGTGCTCTTACCTGCTGAGCCATCTTGCCAGCCCCTTTTTTGTCCTTTTATTTATTAGTTTTGGCTTTTTGAGATGAGGTTTCTCTGTGTAGCCCTGGCTGTCCTAGAACTGATTATGTAGACCAGGCTGGCCTCAAACTCAGAGATCTGCCTGCCTCTGTCTCCCAAGTGCTGTGTGCCACCACTGCTGGGCCTCAGTTGAAATTTAAAACACTTGTGCTTCAAAGGATATCTCCCAGGCTGGAGAGATGATGGTCAGTGGTTAAGAGCAGTGATTACTCTTCCAGAGGATCCAGGTTCAATTCTCACCATCCACATGGCTTCTTACAACTTTCTGTAATTCCAGTCACAGGTGATCTGATGACTACACAGACACCAGGTATGTATACGGTATACAAACATACATGTAGGCAAAACACACAAGATAAATAAAATAATAAACACCAGATATTATGGTTAAAGAAAGGGTGTGTGTGTGTGTGTGTGTGTGTGTACATTTCCAAAAGCCATGGTGGCTCATATTTTAATCTCAGCACTCAGGAGGTAGAGGCAGGCAGATCTCTGTGAGTTTGAGGCCAGCCTGGTCTACAGAGCAAGTTTCAGGACAGCCAGAGAAACCCTGTCTCCAAATTTATATATATATACACACACACACATATATATTTGGAGCTATAAAGTGGAATGAAACATGGATACACCAATCTAAAATATGCTAAGTGAAAGAAGCCACATAAAAGACCACATACTGTGGCTCTCATATCAAATGTCTAAGCTGGATGTGCTAGTTGGTGCCAGCTTGGGCTGCACAGTTGCTTCCTGAGTGAGGTTTTCCTGTCAGCCAGTTACTAACTAATCAAAACAAACACAAGCATCTGGAATACACAAATCTACAGACAGACAGCAGATGTGTCCCTTTCAGTGAGGCATGAAGGAAGATAGGTAATGATTGCTAATGGACAGGTTGCTCTCTCTGGGATAACAAAAACGTTCTAGAGTTCATTTTCTTTGTTATGTTTTGAGATGGGGTGTGGCTGTGCCTTGGACCTTTCAACCACAGCATCTGGAGTGGCTTTGGACAGATGTGCCGCAGCACTCAGCTCAAAAGGGTAAACTGTAGTAGCACCATAACGCATCCAATGAGCTGGGGACAGAGCTCAGTGAACACCTGTGTACATTGCTGCGGCCTGAGGTCCCAGCTCACTCCCACAAAGAAAAGCTGCATCTGCATCTTTAGCCCCTGAAGACCCCTGGAGGAGAAGCCAGGCGCCTGGGTCCCGCCGCCGCCACCGCCGTCCATTCCTCTTTTGGTTTCAGGGCTAGCTAAGGGGAGTCAGGTGAGTAGCCTGTCCCATTCAAACGTGGGCAAAATAACCCCTCCAGCCTTTCTTGTGCTGTCTGCGCTTGCGCAGTGTTCCTGGGCTTGAGCTGGGTAGGTCAGACTAGGAGGAGACTCCTGGCAGTCACTCCAGGGTGACTGAAATCTTCCAGCCGGAGGAGGTCCGGAGGGGATGAGGGCCCGGAGCTAGGAAAATGTCAAGGTTACTTCCAAACAGTGAAGCTTTGTGGGCCCTGAAGTCTTAGTCCTGTGTATCACACAAGCATTCGCAGACAATTTACAAAGATGGTGGTGGCTGTGTCTTTGCTTGGAGACATTGAAAATTGAATTCCTAGAATTTTACACTTCTTTTCATTTTTCCTCAACCATCTAAAAATATAACACCCACCCCCACCCTATCCCGCATTCTGTACAAAAACAAAAACAAAAACAAAAAAAACCCCACACACATACATAGTTTTCAGATTTCTATCTTGAAAGGTGGTGCCCCTCTGGCTGTTCCGTGTATCAGGGACACAAGACCTTAAGTCCTCCATCGAGGACTTCACAGCACTGGGAGGTTGGAGAGATGGCTCAGTTGATAGAGATGTCTGTTGCCTAGCTGAATGACCCTAATTCAATCTCCAAGACCTATATGGTGACCTATATGTTATGGAAGAAAATGGACCCCAGCAAGTTGTCCTTTGACCTCTACATCCACACTGTGGCTTTGCCCCTCCCCCAGTAAATAATTACAAAAACAACAACAACAACAACAACAACAACAAAACCCCAGCATGTAAAACACTGTGATTCTGTCATTCCACTGCGGCTTCTGGGGTGGTGGACCATCATCTGAAGAAAGGACACCAGCCAGCAAATTTTGCAACTATGTTATAATCCTACTTAACTTTGTTTCATTGTTATTTTTTATAAGAAAACCTAATTCTTTCAAATGTTATTTTTAGTTTCAATTGTGGTAAATAGAAACCTTAATTATTTTGAATTAAGGCAGCCTGAGGCGGGGAGATTCAAGGACAGCGTGGGAAGGTCCACTGGGCTGTAGAGTAAGCCTCTCTGCAGGGAAAGCTTCTTCCACTGAGAAGGAGGCTGCCTGTTATCGCTAGCTGCAGCCTCTGAGATATCGCTGAGCGATAGCTGGTCCTAAGACTGAGGACAGAGTGCCAGAGTCCACCTCTGGGTCAGCCTTCTGGACTTACCGGAGTCCCCTTTCCCCGGCATCCTGGGTTTTACAGCTAATGTTCTACTGCAGAGTGAAGTGTGAGGTCAGCATTTAGGCCAGCCCTGTTCAAAATGTGTGAGCCACGGTGAGAAAAACAGGAGACACACCGAGTAAAATGAATGATTTGGGAGAGAGAGAGAGAGAGAGAGAGAGAGAGAGAGAGAGAGAGAGAGAGGGGGGGGGGGGTTGGGGAGAGCATACGTGAGCCATGTAATTCTAAATGTTCTGGTGAGATCCGTGTAACTAAAGTAGCAATGTTCTAACAAATAATGTAAAAAAAAAAAATCTCTTATTTTGTTTTTCAAAACAAAGTTTCTTTGTGTAGCCCTGGCTGTCCTGGAACTCACTTTGTAGACCAGGCTGGCCTCGAACTCACGGAGATCTGCCTGCTTCGGCCTCCCAAGTCCTGGGATTAAAGGTGTGTGCCACCCATCAGCTGGCTAGAGACTCCGCTTTTGACTAACAACACTTCGATTTCTCTCTCATGTGGCTAGCAGCTATCCTAGTGGACAAGTTTGGGTCAATGTGTGATTTCACAAGGCAGGAGGTGCCCACTTAGCTCTTGGGTCTGGAAGACCTGGGCAGAGGTTGTAGGAGAGGAGTCGCTGTTAGCCAGCTGGTACATCTGCTTACCTACCCCACCCAGCTTACATCACAGTGGTACTCTTCCTGGGGCAGATTGGAGAAGTGAGCAGTGAGCCAAATTACTAATGAATCAGTCTGTGGGCAGACCGCCCTCATCTCAGTTAGCTCTGCCTTCACTGAGGCCGAACAAAGTCTGCTGGTGCACAGGGTGGGATGCAGGCTTTGGATCACGAGGGCCGGCCAGCCGGCGGCAGTACGGGGCCAAGCTTGAGACGTGAGGCATGCTTCTTTCCTTTACAAAAATAACTAGATAACCCTTCCTATTCATTTTAAAGGTTTGCGTGGATGTGCCATCATGTCTGTGCCTGGCGCCTGAAGAGGCCAGCAGCGGTGTTGCCTCCCCTGGAATAAAAAAGACAGTTCTGAGCTGCCTGAGGCCTGCTGAGAACTAGCACTCAACAGGACCAGCAAACAAGTGCTCTTAGCCACCGAGTCAGCTCCCGCCTGGTTAGGACCACTCATGTTGGGGAGGGGTGTAAGAGGAGGAAAGAAAGCAAAAAGAAACAGAGCAGAACATTGCACATGACCATGGCTCAGAACAGAGGCACCTTGACTCCTGGAAGACAGGAGTCCATCACTTAACCTTTCCAGATGGTGTACTCAACCCCCATTATCGCATCTCTGTGGTCTCACAGCCTCACCCTAAGGGACTATGGAAGTCAACTGCTCCACCTCTTGAAGTCTGTGATTAGCCAGGAGTCTTAATGCTTGAGGGCTCCCTTTCCCCTCTCTTACTGCCGTCCATAGATCACTGAATTTCCTTTTTCACCCCTCCCTGAGTTTGTTTTACAAGGTTGAGACTTTCCAGGACCAGCCACACACACACACACACACACACACACACACAAGGCTGTGGTGAAGTGTGGGCAGGCAACGGGGGGGGGGGTATTTCTGAATGCCTCTATCTGCTTCTGCCATAGGAACATAGGAACCAATCCTTTGGGGCCCTACAGCTCCAGAGACAGCAGTATAAATGCAAAAGACATAAACATCAACCAGCAGGGCTTCTCCAGGACCAAGCAGGGTCTCAGAAGTGGTTATCAGAATGGCTCAGTCACAGCTCAGGGCCACACAAGGTCAGGACAGGAATGTGGAGCATGTACAAGCAGCCCCACGGACACTTGAAGATGGGCCAGATAAGTTCCAGCTCTTTATTACAAAATAATGACTCCATATACAAAAGATACCCGAATCCCCCCCTGGTGCAGCCATGGTGGCCTGTGCCCCCAGAGCCCCTCCCTCAAGCAGAAGTTCTCAGATTCGAAGGTCTCCAGACAGGAGGGCACTGTATCGGGCAGGTGTGAGGGGCAGGTAGGCCCCTATATCCTGGTCCAGAACATAGAGGGGGTCAGACAGGGCACTGGGGTCAAAGCCCTCATTTGCCATTCTAACCTTCTGCTGTTTGAAGGTCTCAGTAGTGGCCAAAGACTCCTGGGGAGAGAAGGGTGTCTTCAGAGTTGTAGGAAATGCAGTTTGTCCACTCAGCTCAGGTGAGTTGCCTGAGCTCTGTTTAGGGGCAGGTATGGGGGAGGGGACATTATATAAAATTAAGGTGAGGCAGCAACAGAGAGTGAGCCAGGCCTAAAGGGGGAGGGGATAAGAAGGGAGATCAGTGGGCGGGGCAACAGCTGCTGGCTCTCCGGGAAAGGACTTGCCTTGCAAGCACGTAGACCTGGATTCAAACACCTCAACCTGGGAAAAATACTGGGAGAAGGTGGGGATGGGAGCATCTCTGGGATTCACTGGCTAGCCAATCTAACCCAACTGCTGAGCCTATCTCATAGGAGGCAGACAGACAGACAGACAGACAGACAGACACACACACACACACACACACACACACACACACACACACACACACGCGCGCGCGCGCGCGGGCATACACACATTCAAGACCAAGAGGAAGAGAGGTGAGGAGCATGAGTCCATCAGGGACGTGTCCTTTCTCTTCAAGGAGTATCCTATGTGGGGCTCCTTTGTGGAGTTTAAGAAGCACGAACACTGGTCTACAGAGTGAGTTCCAGGACAGCCAGGGCTGTCTGGAAAGAAAAAACAAAACAAAACCAATAACAGCTGTAGATACGTGAATGAGGGGTTGGGGCGGGAGCGGCTGGTTACCTGGAGCCGGAGAAATCGAGGTCGGGCATAAGGTGGTAAGTTCTCAGAAACATGGCTGTAGAGCCGCACAAGGTCCAAAGCCTGCGGGGGCCGCAGAGCCAAGGCTGCCATGCCCGCCCTGCCTTCGTGCCCTGGTGGGTGCACAGACACATAAGCCCTTCGGTTCCTTGTGCCCAAACACTGCTATGTGGGGTAGTATGCTGGCTAGCTCCCTGTCTTTCATGTCTAAGCACCTGGCACCGTGACTCCATAGATGTTCACCTCCTGCAGGAAGTCCAGGGCCTCCAAGACCTCGGCCACCTCAGTTGTGGCCACATTCTCTCCCTTCCACCTGTTGGCAGAGCAGGGACAAACTGAGAGGCATTATGAGAGTTTGGCTGAGGGGATAAAGAAGTTAGGGGAGAATGTGGCTGATGACATCTGAGAAAGCTGGATGGGGTTGGACAGGAGATGTGTCACTGAGTTTGAAAGTGTGAGGAGATCGGAAAGTTACAGAGGGATAGGATACCTGAAGGTGTCTCCAGTACGATCGTGGAAGTGAAGAAAGCCTTGCTCATCACAGACCAAGAGGTCTCCAGTATTGAAGAACACGTCCCCAGGCCAGAAGACATCCTTCAGCAGCTTGCCCTGGGCCAGCTCCGGAGCCCCGGCATAGCCCAGGAAAGGGGACTGCTGGCTCACTGGGGCCACCAGTAGGCCTGGCTCACCTGGAAGAATTCCTGGGGTCAGGAGTGGGTTACTCCACCCGGAACCCCTAGGCTCCACCCCCATCTCAGGTGCCAAGTTCAACCTTGTCTGCCAGCTTCACCCCCCACCCAAGTACAAACCTGGAGATGTGGCCATGCAATGCCCCTGGGCATTCCGAATAGGTTCCCCTGTCATGACATCATATCGAATCAAGGAGAAGGGGAAGATGTGCTGAGGAGGGGAGAGCCACACTGGGTCACGTTAGCTTCCGGAGCCTCTTCTCTCACCACCCCCCTTCTGCTGGGGGGGGGGGGCGGGTTCTCGAGTCCACTCTGCCTCTTACCTTGTAAAGCCAGGAAGCACGCCCCACCGCGCCCTGCTGTCCTGTGTAGTTGAAAGTAGCCACGTTGCCCTCTGTCATGCCATACGTCTCCAGTATCTGCAGAGGTCCAAAGCGCCGCAGGAAACGCTCCCAGGTGTCTGGGCGCAGCCCGCTGCCCACTGCCAAGCGCACCTTATGGTCACACTCAGCCTTGCTCTGAGATGGCAAGAGGGAGGCAGGGGCTCCAGCACCAAGCGTCCAGATCGACAGAGCGAGGCCCTGCTCTTTATTCTCCAGACCCTCCTCCCACTCTGCTGCCTCTCCCTATGTGTCAGAGGTCTGGTTCAGCTGGGGGCTCCAGGCATGGTACCCTTTTCTCTCTCTCCCGCTTTCCCCTCTCCTGTTGTCTGGCCTGCTCTTTAGCCTACTCACCGGGGGCTGGTTGACAAGGTATCGGCACAACTCCCCGATGTACTGGAACACCGTCACCCTGTGCTTCTGGCAGTCCTCCCAGAACTGGCTAGCTGAGAACTTGGGTTTCAGCACCACAGTGGCCCCTGCCCAGGAAACGGGAGTGAAGGGAGGGTGAAGAGAAGACGCCAACCACCACTGCTCACGCCCAGGACCTGCTGGGGTCATGTCTTCAGCAGGTCACGGTGGCTAATGCTTCCCCATTTGTGTTCGGTGACACTAATATTCCTTTCTGGTTGACACGACCCTTCTCTTTTGTTCTCTCTGACATCTAGAGACTGTGAACCATGCAGCCTCCATAGCTGCTCAGCCTGTGGCTCTGAATTGTATAACGTTTCCTACTGTACCATGAATTTCTACGGGAGAGGAATGCCCCCCTCTATCTAGGACTCAGGACAATTCTCTGGCAAGGCAGGCATCGATGGTACTTCAGCACTTGCTAGAGCAGTGACTCAGTGGCTCTCCACCTGTGGGTTGTGACTCGGGTCCCATATCAGATGTCTACATTTAACAGTAGCAAGATTGCAGTTATAAAGTAGCAATGGAATAATTTTATGGTTTGGGGTGGGGGTTACCACACCCTGAGGACCTGTGACAAAGGGTCGCAGCATTAGGAAGGCCAAGAACCACTGTGGGTAGAGGAATGTGTGAGAGACTGAATAATGAATGCCCAAGGAGAGAGACTAACCAATGCCCAAGCAGCCCACAATGCCCAGCAGAGAGCCAGACATGTGGTACAGTGGGAGCGCGAGGTAGATCACGTCCTCCTGGTGGACTCCACACAGCTGGTAGAATCCCTGGCACTGCAAGACCTTCAGATGACTGATTCGAGCAGCCTTGGGCAGCCCTGGAGGGTGGCAAGATGGGCATAGTCAGAGGAAGGAGTCTAGCTGTGTCCTGGAGGAGTAGGTAATTGGGGGACTGGAAGGAGAGAACCTGTGCCTGGGATGGTGTCCAGGGTGACCTGAAAGTGAGAGAGGCCCCAGTCCTCTCCCCAGACCTTGCCACCCTCTGCCTCAGTGTCTGAGAAGTAAGTATTGTACTCAGTCCTCACCAGTAGTGCCGGAGGTAAAGATGTACAGGCAGGTGTCCATTATGTTCTGGGGGGCAGACAGGTACCCTGGCACTGGCTCATCCACTTGGGCTGCTGCCTCCGACAGCAAATTGCTAATTCCAGCAAGATTAGTTTCAGGGCCTGTCGTCCATAGGTGGAGCCCCATGGCTCTCAAGGCCGGCAGGTCTGGCTCCAGGGACTCAAGGAACTCTACAAGGGTAGGCAAACTCAGCTTCGAGGTTCTCCAGCTACTCTGGAGCCTTTATCACCCATTGATTTACACCGTCCTTGTGCAGTGATCTAGGGTGAGGGTGGCACTGTGGGGTTTCCGCGTCTTGCCTGGGACCTGTGATCCGACAGCTTAAGAATCCTCTGGGTTTTTAGCACATCCCTTCCCAAACCCAGAACCTCTTTCTTATTCCCACTGACTTCTGCACCTCGGGTCTAGGAGCCAGGCACGCCCTCTCTGGCCCGCAGCCTTACCTGTGGCCAGCACGAGCGCGCTCGCACCGCAGCTGCGGAGGCAGTGCAGCAGGGGCCCTCGGCGTAAAGCGGTGGGCACGAAGGCCGTGCGCAGGCCAGCTTTGGCCAGTCCGAACCAAATCCATAGGAATTCGGGGCCCGCTGGGAGGAGCAGCGCCACAGTCGCCCCGGGTGCCAGAGGGGGCGCGGTCGTCCCTCCAGCAGCCGCAGCTCCAGCCGCAGGCGCCACGCGTGCGCCTTCCTCTGTGCTGCCCCTGCCCGAGCCTCGGCGGCCCCCGATCCAGCCCCGTGCGCGCAGGAAGGCGCGAGCAGTCCGGTTGCTCTCGCGCTCCGCCTCCGCGTAGCTGAAGCGCCGCGCGCCGTGGATGAGGAAGGTGTGTGTCGGCTGCTCCCGGGCCAGGTGCGCCAGCCGCCAGGCCAGGCTGCATCCGCCCTCGGGGCTGTCCGGGTCGGCGGCCGCTGCGGCCAGCGCGCGTGCTCGAAGGGCCCTTTTGCAGCGGAGGGCGCGAACCGTGAAGGCCAGGTCGGCCGGCAGCCAGCGCAGCTGAGGCCAGAGGTCTAGCTTCAGCAGCAGAGGCAGCAGCAAGAGTAGGGGCAGCAGCAGCAGGAGGACCGCCATGGTGCCCCCTTCCTCTAGTCCGTCCCAGCAGCTCACACACACTCCAGGTGGTCCTTCCCTGAACACTGAGCCCGCCTTGGTCCGGCTCCGAAAACCCTTCTTCCCTGGAACGTGGCGCGCGTGCGCCGGCACCCGCCCTTCCCACCCAGCTTCTGCGGTGTGCCAGGAGTGCGAGAGTCGGGGGCGGCCCGGCCCTCCCCACAACCTAGGCCCCGCCCTAGGCGCGCTCGCTCCGGAATTTTTGACTGCTGGTGGCCAGCAGCCTGCCGGGTCCGAAGAGGTGCCTACCCTCAGCCCCCATGGCTGTGCATTTTCAGGGCCACCTAAGCTATTGGCGGGCCTTATAGAGCCCTGGTCCAGGAGCCATTCATTCCTTTGGGCGTTCTTTGTCACCCATGATGGGATGGTACCACTGCTCTCTTCCCAAGAAGACTGAAGAATCTGGCCCCTGGCCAGGTCGGTTCTGCAAGTCTGGGCAAGAGAGCCAGATCCAAGTGCTGCATCCAGCTAACCAGCATCAATAGCAGCCCCCAGGGAATGGGTGGGGGAGCCTGAGAATTAAGTAGGGGAAAGGTGGAGGCCAATCTGCCAGATTTGTGGAGGGCAGCCCTTCATTTTAGGAAAGGGTACAACAATTGGGACCAGCCAGCAAATGTTTTCCCCATCCTGGTTTTCATCGGTGCAGTGGAAACTGGGGATGGGAAGGGGAAGAAAAAGTGGCCTCTGGTGGCTTAGGGTTTCAAAAGTAGTGGCTTTAAAAGGGCATGGATTCTCTGAAGAGGAAAATGGCAGCAGGCTCAATCAATGGAGTGTGTGCACTAAACCTAGCATCACACCTCTCCTCAGCGAGGCATCAAATGTCCCTGGACAGGGTCGCTAGAAGCACAATCGGGGGCTCTTCTCTGCTGCTGTCTGGGGACAGTGAGCAGCCAGGCTGGAAGAGCGTCTCCTGCCCCTGGCAATTTGAACATTCATCCTCTCTCCTTCAAAACTCAACGTAGAACACCTTTCCCTGCCAAAACCCTTGGAAATCGTGCTCTTAATAAAGTGGAGGGCAAATATCAGCTTTTGGACGATACGGAGGTTTTAGGTGTGTGGATTATGTGCATGGCTGTGTATGAGTGCACTTGTGTATTCAGAGGGTGGAGGCCCAAAGGTAGGTCAGGAATCCTAGACCATTCTCCATCTCATTCAACAAGGTAGGGTCTCTCCACTGAGCCCTGAGCTCACTGCTGGTATTAGTGTAGCTGGCAAGCCATCTGACTCCAGGGACCCACTCTCTGCCTTCTGAGCTCTGGGATCACAGGCAGGCCGCAACATCAACTTACATAGGTTCTGGGATTAGAACTTTGGTCCTCATGCTTGTATGGCAAGTACTTTATCTACTAAGTTACCCCTCCCCACCCCATCTCCACATCCACATCCCTAAAGATGAAGTTCCTGAGAAACCATGGGCAAGGCCAGCCTGCAGGGAGGTGGTGCCAGCATCAGCTTCTGGGTGAAAAGTGCAAAGCTTAGATGCCTGACTCACACTCTAGAGGGAAGGACATAGGAGAGCAAAGCCAAGCCCCTCCTGGAGACATTGTGTAGGGAGGGGCACCAGTAGACACATCAAATTAAACACAGGCACCTATACACAGGATGAACACAGATGTCAACTCAGGCACAAAAGATGTTCTGGCTTGTTTCATTATCACTTAAAAACAATTTAAAACTCGATTATCTTTGCCAAAAGAAAAAGCAAAAACAGAACCACAGAAAATCAGGCCACCTGACAGTTCTGAGGAACTTGCCTCCGGGACTCCCCTGGGCTCTGGCTCAGCTTGAAGTGCCAATGCTGGGCCAACCCAAGCATCCCAGGTGCAGCAAGAGCCTCTCACGCTGTCATCGGGTTCTTTTCTGAAGGCTGTGGCATTTGCCCAGATGGGCACCGCCCACACCAGGTCAGATGCCCATTTCACACTGGTGTAATGACCACTGTCCACAGACTACAAACGTCTGTTCAGAACAAATGCAGACTGAAGGGAAGCAGGAAGGAATGCCCACTCACACAGCAGCTGCTGTCATCCCAGCTTCTCTGCCCAGCAGCCTCTTGATCACTCCCTTCTCTGTCCAAATGGCTCTTCCGAGACTTGGGGAGGAGCCGGGGCAAAGGACTTCCACCATGATCTGCTTTTGCACAGCCTCTGGCTACTGTGAGAACCTAACAGTGGGAGCAGCAGTGGAGAGGGGGTGAAAAGAGCTGGAGGCCCTGGGATAAGAGGAGGGGTGGGGCGGGCTGCATGGACGTTTCTCAGGCTGGGGCAGGGTGGGAATCCAGGCCTCAGTCACTGTCAGAACCCACAGCAGAGGAGCCTTTTCGTTTTCGTTTGGTGGGCTTAGGCTTTGTATCTTCTTCCTCCTGTAAGAAGTGAGGGAGTGGAAGGCCGTCATTAAGCTGGGCAGCAGCTGGCCACACCCGACTTGCACCCATCACTCCCCACTGGGCACTGGCTTGATTGAGAGGCTCACCGAGGCACTGCTGGAGCCCGACTCTTCTTCAGCATTGGGGGGCTGGGTAGCGTTCTTTCGACTTCGAGGGCTGGACAGAGCAGCCTTCCGCCGGCTCTTGGGTGGCTTAGTGGAAGAGTCCTCATATTCCTCCGCCAGGGAGAAGAGGTCACTGAACCTAAGAGACAGGACAGGCTTTCTGAGAGAGGTATCCTGCCCAGGCCCCTCCCATCTCGGCACCTAAGCCGAGTCTGTTTCTCAACTCCAGGGTCTTGCTGGTCATTAAGTTAATGTCCCCAGCAGACCTCTTTTCCCCAAGGCCCAAAGTAGAAGGAACCTCACTTCATCTTGTGAGCTTCGTCACAGCTTGCCTGGACATGCTGCAGCGCCTGGAGGATTGGTGTCTGGCTAAAAACTACAGAAGGAAGCACAGTTGATGCGTCAAGAAGATCACACATACACAGAAAGTTACTTCTTCTATGGGTTTGAGCAGTGGTCCTGGTATCCCATCCCTGCCCCAACTGGCTGCAGGGGATCCGAACCAGGGCAGCACCTCCCCCAAACTGGCCCAAGAGGAAGGGAGCAGGAAGAAAGGCAGCATACAGTTCTGCTTGGTGTTGGCTAGGTTGAGTCTTAGGTTGTCCAAGTGTTCCAGGATCTGTTCCAGGGTCAGCTGGGCCAGCTTGCTGCTAGAGCTTCTTAGGCTACATGGGAAGGCAGAAAGTCAAATACTGTCTGCTCCTCCAGTGTCCCTCCTTAGGTCAAAGACAGTTCTAAGTGACACAATGCTGGTGAGGACTCAAGAGGGTGTTCAGCTGTGGGACTCAGGGCTGGTAGTCCTTCATGTCACATGTCTTTAGACCATCAGATGTCACCCATAAACCAACCTTGTATAGGACTGGCAACCCAACATCCCTGGGCAGCAGTCACCGCAGACTGCCCTGGTGATGACCTACTGGGCTGCACAGGAGGCAGGGACTGTGGCCCACCTCTGTCTCTTTCGGGGAAGGCTGTTGTTCTTGATGAGCAGGGCCTTGATGTGCTCTGCCAGCAGCTCATCGTGCTTCATGCACCAGTGCCTCAGGATGCTGGTGGTGAACTGGTCATCAGGATGGCAGGGTCTGCTTAGCACCATCTTCACCATCTCCTCACTGGGCCTATGAATCAAAGCATGCTGGGTCCGTGTGCACACAGATGGCTTACCTTGGCAATGGCTAAATAGTGTTACTTACTGATTTCCCAAACCCCAGCCTCTTGGCCCCTGTGGCTTCCTGCTCTCTCATCCCTTTCTCTTTCTCTTTGGGCCAAAGAATGCCTGGTTCCATTCTCTGTAGAAGCCTGATGAGAAGTGAGATTCCTCCACTTCTGTGGTGGCAGGAAGCAATGCTACAGTCCCCACAGGGCCCTCCATTCCCAATGCCTCACTTTCTCTAGGGTCTTAGCAGATGGCTCTTCTGTCAGGGTGATGAAGGCAGCTGTGTCCCTTGCCCCTGACCATTCTCTTTTGATGTTCTGTCCCCACCTCCCACCTCTGAGATAGGGAAGGCAGACAGCCATGGCCATGGAAGAAAGCACGGCCAAAGGAGCAAGGCCTAAGAGCCTTGTGCTGGGAGGTTGGGACCCAGAGCCACCAAGAACTCACTTCTCTCTTCGGAGCTGAAGCAGGAGACAGGACAGGGCCTCTGGGTGTTCTGTGGGGTGGAGAGAGGTGTTCAGGGGAATGTATCTTTTCAGGGGAAAAAAGTACCTCTTCCACCTCTCCAGCCAACAGCCACCAGAACAGAAAGAACAGTCTTGACCAAGAACCAGGAAGAAACTACCGCCTCAACGCAGCCTTCCGCTGCCGAGGCCTGGTTCTCTGTTCAGAGAAGGCCTGTAGGGCCATCACCAGAGCACAATATGTCTTGGTGGTGAGGGGATTCTGGGTTGTCTCAGAAGCCTGAAGGCCTCATCTTCTCTCCTCCCACGGCCCATGATCCTACTCACCCTTGTATTTGAGGTGCTGGAGAATAGGGATAATGGTCTCCAGGGGGATGTTGTGGGCCAGAAAGAGCTGCCAGGCACAATACTGCTCAAAGGTTTCCCAGTCTAGGCTCTGAACTGAAAGAGAAGAAACCCGCCTGTCTGTCTGTCTGTCTGTCTGTCTGTCTGTCTGTCTGTCTGTCTG
>JADRCD010237779.1:0-11298 GCA_019843815.1 Montemys delectorum | reverse complement strand
CTGTCTGTCTGTCTGTCTGTCTGTCTGTCTGTCTGTCTGTCTGTCTGTCTGTCATCTCTCACACATGGCTAACCCACTGTCTAGCAGCATCCCAAACAGATGGAACAAAATCTAGGTCCCGTCTGTTCCCAGACCACATGGACTGCAAGTGTCTCTGGGGGATGGCTACCCTCCCACAAGCCCAGGGCTGGAGAGATGAGGGGAAGAGGCACCGCACACATCAGATGCCATGATGCTCTACTTTTCCACTTCCTGCCCCCACAGCCGCTTTCCTGTTGCTGCTCAACACAGTTGATGTCCCTTTCCTCTCCCAGATACCTGGAAGACCTAGTAACTTACTGAGTATGTTAAGGACCGAGTCTTTCCGAAACATGACCAGGTTCCCCATCATCACATGGCAGACCAGCTCCTGGAGCTAGGCAGAAGGAAACATCAGACCCATTAACTCTAAGAGAGTTTGGCCAAAGGGCAAGAGGGTAAGGCACAACACAAGATTGTGAAGGGTGAAGGGATCGGGTTCAACAGCAATAGGCTTGTAGGGGACAGGCCTGTTACGGAAAGAACTACCCGTACCCCGATGTTAAGGAGAGAAGAGGAGTCAACCGCATCTGCTGAACTAGGCCTGAAACGGGACGGCCCTGGGAGGCTGAGCTCTGACCCAGTGGGCAGGAAAGGCAGAGGAAGGATTCTCAATACTGAGTCCCTCTCTGTGTGGGAACTGAGGGCCATAAGTACAAATGAGACCCACCTCATTCAGATACGGACCTATGGAAAGCTACAATTTGTAGAGGCCCTGTGCATGGGGATGGTCAAGTAGAAATGGCCCAAACACTTTGATTTTGTGCTAAACAGAAGACCAGGTAAGAGCAGAACACATGAATAAGCATGCACACACACACACACACAGACATCTGCCCACCCTCAGCTTTCCCTGCACAAACAGGAACTTCCAGAGAACATGGAGAAACATCAGGAGGGTGGGCTTGAGCTAGCCTCTCGTGAGTGAGCTTTGCTTGCCCTTCCTAGCCCTAATGGCCTAAGCGGCCACATGTAGTGGGAAACAGAGTGCCTGAGGAATGTGGGCTTTCCTGTAGAGACCTAGAGAGAGAGCACAGACCCTCATTTCCCAAGTCCTGCCCTCACAGCCTTATTGGAAATGTCAAAGCTCAATGTTTACCTGTGCAGAGTCAATAACAGCCACGATCATGTTCAGCAGCTCTCCACTCCTCAAGGTTTCATCTGGAAACTAGAAAGAGAGAGGGCAGGAGTGTGGGCTGGACCCATGGCTTTCATCTAGCCTGCCCCACCCCTTATCACAAACCAGGGTTCTGGTCCTATACAGAACCAAACAGCTACAAATCTGGGCATCTACGCCTTGTAAACCCCAGGTGTCAGTATCTGTGTATGTCCATCATGATCAGACTGTATTTGAAAGGAGGAATGGTGTGGGGGTGGGGCGGGAGGGCTGGGGGTGGGGTGTGCTGAGAGATAAAGCCAGAGCAAGGGATAGGCAGGGTCTCATGCAGAGAAAGATCAGGGAGGAGGATACCACTATACTCCTCCTCCCTCCAGGCCTGGCTGTGGTCACCGTTCCTCCTGCCATGCCCGTACCCTGAGCCCTCATTTCCCTCTTCCTGGGAACGTCTGCCAAGGGGAGGAAGAGCTGATACCTCCTCCTGTATCCCAGCTCTGCGAGAAGATCTGAGGTCATCAGGGAAATGAAAGTGAGCCCCGTACAGAGGATGGGCCTTTTAGTCATCAAGGAGAGCTTGGGAATCTTTCTGGTTTAAGAGACCTACCCTGGCCCAGAAGATAAAGCTAAACCTGAGAATCCAACTCAGTAGGTAATGACTCACATTATACAGGACAGATGAACCAGAGTAAGACTTGGGAGCTTGAAAAAAGCTCCAGCTTATAGCAAAGGTGAAGGAGGATAGCCGTGCTATGGGGAGTAGTGACCGCTCAAGTAGGTGCGCATGTGGGCAACAACTCAAGAGTATACATACAGCAGAAGTCAGGCAAGGTGGCTCACTCACTAGTCTATAGTGAGCCTGGGCTTCACAGTAAACTCTTAAGCCAGTCAGGGCTACAGAATGAGACTGTTTCAAACATCTCCCAACCCACATGGACCCTTGTGGAGGCACTGACCTCTGTGTAGATGGAAGGCGTGAGGTGGCACAGCAGCCGCACATCATCCTCTTGGCAAGCCTTCATGTCCATCATGAGACAGGTGTGCAGATCACCCAGCTGGGTAGCCTGGGCAAACGACTCGTACAGGTTCATCTTCCCTGCGGCGGCTTTGCTACAAAACCAGTTGAGCCTAAGCCAACAGTGCAACCCAGCACCAGAGCCTCAAACATCCCCAGTGGGTGCCCATTCTACCTTGCAAGCTCAGTGCTCATGGACCCCCCTCCCCATCTTCTCCAAGAGCTCAGCAATTTTGGGGCCAAGAGACACTTTCCCTCCTCCAGTGCTGGCTTTTGTTTTGTGCTCCTTTTTGTTTATTTAGATGTGGCTTCACTATATTGCCCTGGCGGACCTTGAACTTGCTTCATTATGTACACCAGGCTGACCTTAAGTTTATAGAGATCTACTTGCTACTCCCTCGAAAAGAAGCTAGAATTAAATGTGTCCACCACTATGGCCAGCTTCCCCAAATGCTCTAACCATCAGCAGTGAGAGGAATGTCTCCTGAGAGCAGAGGGAAGGACTCCTGTCATGCCAGAGAAGCAGTGACTGACACTATGCACAAAGCCTAAGTAGAACTGAGGCTTAAATGTAAGAACTAAAACCGTGTGTCTCAGACAACAACACTCACGAAGCTGGGCCTAGTGGCACACACAGCACTCAAAAGGAGGAAGCAAGAGGATCTTTGAAGGCGTTGAGAACCTATCTGAAAATGAAACAAACCTCCACGCAGGCCAATCAGTGCTTGGGAGGCAGAGGCAAGAGGTCATCCTTAGCTACAAAGCAAGTCTAAGACCAACTTCAGCTACATCAGACCATCTTAAAAAACAATAAACTAGCCAGGTGGTGGTGGTGCACGCCTTTAATCCCAGCACTTGGGAGGCAGAGGCAGGTGGATTTCTGAGTTCAAGGCCAACCTGCTCTACAGAGTGAGTTCCAGGACAGCCAGAGCTACACAGAGAAACCCTGTCTCGAAAAACAAACAAACAAACAAACAAACAAACAAAAAAACCCCAATAAACTAAGCATGGTAGTATACACCTTTGATTCCAGCACTCAGGAGGCAGGTGGATCTCTGAGTTCTATAGAGTTGAGTTTTAGGACAACAAGAGCTAACCCTGAGTCTTTCTCTACACAGAGAAACGTTTAAAAAAAAAAAAAAACAAATAAATAAAATATGAAACAACAAAACAAAATCCAAAGGACTGGGGTAAAGATCAATGTTGGTACTTATTTAACACAGGTTTACTCCTCCTACCACAAGAAAATGAAACAAAAGGCCAGATCATAGCATATGTTAGAGAGCACATCAAGAAATGAAAACTCTTACATTACTGGGGATGTGAAGAAGTTGTAGTTGTAGCTACTTTGGAAAACAGTTTGGTTATTCCTCACCAATGCAAAAACAAAGTAACTACATGGCCCAGTAGCCAGTGCAGTTCTTGTCCTGGGTATATATCAGACACTGAAGAATATATATATGCACACAGTAACTGTAAACTGGTAATCAAAGAAACTGCATTCACAAATGTACAAGACAGACATAAAAAATGTTACATATCTATACATTAAAAGACATCCAGCAAGGGATAAACAACTGACCAACAAAACACACCAGACGCAAAGATTTGAAAACACTATGCTAAGCCAAAATAAGCACATGTTCCACGTGAAGCATTCAGAAGAGTCTTATCTACAGACTGACAGATACTGTAGTTCAGTGGGTGCAAAGTCCCAGGCAAAAGGGAGAATGGCAAAATGGCTGCTTGACAGCACAGGTTTCTCTCTGGAATGATGAAGGGTTTTTCATTAGGCAGCAGAGATATTAAGCATTCAAGGGCACGTTAGAAAAAATTGAACTGAGTAAGGCATGTTGGTGTACACCTTTAATCCCCAAACTTGGGGAGTTGAGTTCCTGATCCTTCTACTTCTACCTCCAAGTCCTGTAACCACAGAGGTGTACCATGACTCCTAGGAGAACTGTATACTTTAAAGGGCGGGTTTTCCAGGACTTGTGGAACGGCCTGTCATCCTAGATACTTGGATGATACTTGCTGAAGCAAGAGGATCACTCACAAGTTCAAGATCTATTTGTGCCACTGAGCAGGCTTAGAGACAGCCTGGCAACTGTCCGTGCCTAGTAGTGCATGTCTACAATCCCAGCACTTAGGAGGCTGAAGCAGGAGGACCAGGCGCTTGGACCAGCCTAGGCTACAAACAAACACCACCAAGAGCAGCAAAGAGGCTAAATATACAGCTCAGCAGCTCCATCCTCTGCTGCCAAACTGAACAAAGACAACCAGAAAAGCACTCAGTGTATGTCCTGTTTTGATATGAAATAACCCCTCAGAGCCCAATGTCTCCAATCACTGCTGCAACTGAATCTCTTTCAGTCTTGAGAAAGATCCCTCCTGCTTCCACCTCCAAAATGCTGAGAGTGCAGGTTAGAACCTGAGAACAGGGATGGATTCACGATTCGATGGCAATAATGGAAGGCAGTGGAAAGTTCCTGGAGCCTGTGGCCTAGTTGGAGACACTGGGGCATGTATTCAGAAGGTATATTTCTGGCCCATCTCTATCTCATTCTCTCCTTACTGCTTTGAACTGAGCAACTTCCTCTGCCACCTGCCCACTGCTATGGTGCTCTGTCTTACTGCAGGCCTAAAAGAACGGATCCAGTGGACTCTAGACTGAGAGCAGGAGTCAGCATAAACCTTCCTCTTTAAGTTTCCTTCAGTGTGTCACGGTGATAAAAAGCTTACTAACACAAGATGTATGGGCCCTTGGTTTAACCCTCAGCACCAAAATGAACGAACAAAAGATAGTGCTGCTGCTGATAACCAAGAGGAGAGGGGGCTGGTGTGGTGTGCATGTGTGAGGGAGAGGCTGGCTCTCTGGGGTGCCAACTCCATGTAGAAGATAGAGACCACACTCACCTTGCCCTCAGGTAGTAGAGCAGGTGGTAGCCGATCTTGGGTTGCTTTTGATACAGCTCAGAGAGAAGGTCCAGAAGCAGTGAGAAGCTGCTGTTGTCCTCCTGCATCTGGCACAAGTTCCTAGAGGGGACAGAAGGGTGTTACCCAGCACAGCCTATCCTAAGGTACGAATGGGACAGAACGCATTCTCTACCCACTGAACACCCTTTCCTCCCTAGAGAAACCCCAGAACCCGGACATCTGTGCACTGTCAGGGAAGATGGAAGGCAGATAGCTCTTCAGCTAAGTGCTTACCTAAATATTAGGTACAGAGGTTTCCCTACTGATTCCTCCAGGGACCTAGAAGAGGAAGGCTGCATGTGAGAATCTACACGAAGGGAGAACACCTAAAGGCGGGAAACATGGAAGATCTGACATCTAGCCTATTCCTTTCCTACCAAAGGCAAACTTCCTACTGCTAGTGCTCTGTGACCGAGAAACAGGTTCCCAACACACAATCTGAGGAAGGTCTCCTGACTGGCAGTCTAGGCTAGGGACCAATCCCTCCAGAAGCAGCAGAGCTTGGGGATACTGGCTTGGCAGCAGGCATGAAAAGACACGGCAGGCATGCTGGTCTACTGCCCAGTACTCTCAGTGTCCATTAGTATTTGTAAGCATGAAAACACCAAGTAAAGCGGATGGGGCTGGAAGAGCACACTCTGGCTTCTGAGTCCCCGGGTATGAGAGATGAGCCTTACTCTTCAGTGACCTCTTCAGGTAACACCTCCCCTCGAAAGTGGGCTTTGAAGAGCTCCTGTAGGCAGGAAGCCAGGACAGACAGCTGCTCCGAGTCAAAGTCTTCCTAGGTGACAAGAGGGAGGAGGGACATCATGACCCAGACCCAAGCTTCACTGACCCCACCTGCCCAGAGCCTCTGCTGGGCTCTCCTGTGTCTACCTCCCGGAGCAGGTCACTCCTGCTCCCTGCCTCAGAAGGGGTTCATCTGTGGAAGGGAGGGTGGGAGCTCAATTCCCAGTGACGCATGCCTGAGGAGTTGTATGATAGGAAGGCTCGTACTGCTTGGTCCCCAAGGACTGGGTTCCCACTTACCTCTAGGACCTGGTCCACAATTTCCTGCATAACCTCACACTGGGCCTCTGTATCACTGTAGCATGAAAGTGAGAGAAAATGAGTAACAGCAAGGGTGAGCCACATCCCAGGGAGCACACACACGCACATGCAGACCCACAGAGGAGCTTCGAGTTCCCAGCTCAGAGGGGACTTCTGGACAGTGTATGCTGCTCTGTGGGCAGGGGCCCAAAGAAGAGCAGAATCCCCACTGGCTCTGCCCCAGACTCTAGAATACAGAGAGTGGGGCCCCAAGGTGTTAGGGAATGGGACTACCCTATTCCCAGCCTATGCATCCTGACATCAGCCTCAACTTCCCCTCCATTCCCCCACCATCCACCCACTTCATCTAGGTAGTAGGAAGCGCCTGGACTGGGCCTCCTAGGGTGGGAGCAGGGTTTGTACCCACCTTCCCTTCTGTAGCTGTAGCACTTTGTCCCTTAGGGACTCATCCAACTGATCAAGGTAAGGGGTGACATCAACCGGCTCCTCCACAACCGTCTCCTTGATGGGGTGGAAGCGAAACTCTCTCTTCTTCCCTGAGGATGGTTTGTCAGATTTTAGGACCAGACACAGTACCTGACTACGCTCCCTCCTCTGAGCTCTTGCAGTGAACCTGCCCTCTCAAGGTGCTGAATCCCTGACTATGCGCATGTCCCAGCTCATACCTACAAATGGGCAGGATCACTTTACCCTCCTGCCTTTAGTGCCAAATGCTAAGGTCTGTATCACTGAGCCTCATCCAGCGTTAAACAAAACTCATGCTCATGGGCAAAGACTGTAGGCAGGCTCCCTGTGAGACAAGCCTCTTGGGCTGCCACAACTCACACACTCCCAGGTTAACCTTACCTTTGCTATTAAGATCCTCCTCATCATCACTGAAGGCTGCCTCTGCATTGTCATAGCAACTCTCCTCCTTATCTGATAGATGGTTATCCATTTCCATGGAAACAGGCTCTTCAATTTTGACTTGTAAGTAAAGAGAAAAAGACTCCTGATAGCCTCCTGTGTTCCCCAGTATACCTGCTGCTTCTGAAAAGGAGACTAGTGGGCAAGTAGGAGAATAGAGTTGATGCCCTAAATGGTACACGGCTGGAAGGACGGACAAACTTGCTTTCTCAAGCTCCCTGTGACCCACCCAGAGGAAGGGACAGCATAAGGACAAAACTTTTTTTTTTTTCAGGCGCCGGGACCAACGATCACCAGCTGCCCAGTTACCAAAAAATTATGCTTCCGAAATCTCTTGATGTCGATTCCGCACGCAGAGCAATCGAGTTGCCCTGCATGTGCCACTCATGACAGAAGCCCTTTTTTTAGGACAAAACTTTTTCATGTCAGTGCAAACTAAGTGATGACTGAGGCAGTCTTTTCCTGTTCTGAAACAGGGGCGTATGCATCTCAGGCTATCCCTGGTCCCCTGATCTTCCTGCTTCCACCTATGTGCTAAGATTACAGGCATACATCACCATGCTCAGCTCTGGGGACATTTACTAGTGCTCTTTAACTTAAAACCAAGTTGGAAAGTAGTGCTTGGCTTAAGCCCTTATTCCAAAACAAAAAATTATGGCAGCCAGTCTAGCAGTTGGCAGTCTGAAATGGGAAGCAAAGTGAACATGAGGAGCTCTGCTGAAGGGCCTGGACTGAGGACTGGGATGAGAGGGGGACGGGCAAATGTCAGGGACACGAGCATCCCATGAAAGCCTTGCATCCCTGAAAAAGCACCAAGGGAAAGGTCAGAGAGCAGCAGCAGCAGCGAGTGAGAAGTCAATGAAGGCTCTGTGAGGAAGCCCATACCTTCCACAGGAGGGGAGGGTGAGCTGCAGAACTCAGGAAACTTCTCTCGAAGCATGGACCGGAGCTCTTTATCCAATTTAGGGTTGTCAAACAGGGGAGCCAAGTGTCTAATAGAGAACACAGATGAAGGTCAACATCAGACATGATGCTCACTGCTAACTCAGCATGGACACAGATATGTCGACCAGCACAACTGTGCCATCTTCAGACTCTTCAGAGTCAACGGGGGCAGGCAGGCCTTTGAAGCCTATGGTAGTATGAGGACAGCAGTGCCCCGCCCATCAGCAGAAGGTGAAGCCAGCACTTTTTACAGTTGTCAAGGGAAGGAGTCAGCAGTGGTGTGACTATCTGAATGACATCTTATCTAAAGCAGGTGGGACCTAATGAAAAATGAGAGAATCCCCTACCCCTAACACACAAATTCCTTACGCCAAGACTCGTTTCTCCACAATGTGGTTGAGGGAAGAAAAGACACCCTGCCGAACGTGGCCTTCCAATGGTGGGTAGAAGTTAGGGATGATCTGCAAGGGAAGAAGTGGAAGGAGTAACTACAGGGCTCTGCTGGACTAGAACTAAAAAGCTGCTTTGGTTTTAGTCAAGGGGGCTAAACGTGAGACAGTACGGCTGCAGAAAGGGCTGCAATGGTCTTGATTACTCCAAGCTACGAAGACAGAACCCTTGGCCTAGACCCAGCTGTTCCTCAAATACATTAGATTCTACCTTGAGTCATCATCTTCTACCTTCTGGTAGCAAGGGTCAGTTCCACTGGAGACAGTGTCTTCTCACTCAGATACAGGACTCTAGTAGAGCACTCATGGGAGACTCATGGGGAGCTCAACACTGCTCTCTCAGGACAGGTCAAAGGGAGTCCTGGCTAGCACTTACTCGGCACATGAAGTCCAGGAGCGTGGCAGTGATGGCTGGGTGGGGCTTCATGGAGTGATGCATGACCAAGATAGCTGGCTCTGGAGAATGTGAAATAAAAATAAATTGTTTGCCGGCATCAGACACCACCTCCATGTCAGTGTATGTAAAGCCCCTCGGTACTTCTGTGTCTATTCCCCCAACTCCAACCAAGCAGGGAACCTTCCCGAACTGCACTCAGTCCTCACTTATCTCCTGTCCTGGACCAGTATTCAGCTTGGAGAAAAAAAGACAGGGCAGACTTCCTCTGCCTAGGCCCTCCCACTCAGAGCTCAAGGCTACGGGGAGAAGGGGGAGAAGGCAGCAGCCATTAGTTGACCTCATCAAAGCCAGTTTCCCTCTAGGTCAAGGGAGAACAAGGGAACTGCTCCTAGATAAACTACCTCCACCCCACACTGCCCTGAGGCCGATGACTGCTGGACTCACAATGGGGGTTTGGGGGATGGGTGCTGACTGGTCCCAGTCACATACCTATGTTCATAATGCTATCCTTTTCTGGGCTGAAGAATAGCCAGTCATAAAACAAAGCCAGCTTGGCATTGGAGGCGGCAACGTTGGACTGGAAAAGAGAAGGGGAAAGGGCTAGTTCCATCAATCAGCTCCATCTTTCCAGAGCCTGGGGTAGATTCCAGGGCCCACCTGGTTGGTCCATCTTTGAAATTCAGTTCCCAGTAAAAGATGGAAGAACACTATCAGGGCAAAGAACACACACATCTATTACATGGAAACCGACTGGGCTTTTCCTGTAGTAAGCAGAACACACGCCTAATCCCCATTAGGAGAATAGCATGGGCACACTGATAAACTGTGAGTTGAGGTGATGTTTACAATGGCCTGCAGCTGTCTTTGCTGAACAAGCAGGGCACCTCCCTAGAGACCCCTAGGAATGGCCTGCTGCCTGAATCAGCACATTCCAGGGACACCATAAAATGGGGGAAGGGTGAGAGATGTTTAAGAACAGTGTCACTCTAGCATAGAAAAACACTCTGGGAAGGAAATGGCTCCTTTAAAAATCCTTTCTGTTTGGGGGAAGAAAGTATCCAAAGCTGATACCAAAACTTATGGAGTGAGGACCTAAGGCGGTGACCCTCCACCTCCCAACACTGTGACAGAAGTTATGGGGTAAGGACCCAACACTGCGACCCTTTAGTGCTGTTTCTCATGCTGTGGTGACCTCCAAACATCAAATTATTTTCTACCTCATAAGTTTATAACTACTTCATAACTGTAATTTTGCTATTATTATGAATTGTAATGTAAGTATCTGATGTGCAGGATATCTGATACGTGACTCTTATGGAAGGGTAATTCAATTCCCAGAGGGGAGTCTGGAGGTCATGGTGGTAAAGAGCTCTTGCAAAGCACTTTAGGCTTTGTTTCAGCAGCAACATGGTGATTCACAACCGCCTGTAACTCCAGTTCCCTCTGGTTGGACCTCCACCAACATAGACACACACATTCAGCATACATACATACCATACCACAGACAGACAAACAGACAAACAAACTAAACAGAAAGAGGAAAGCCCTGAATCTGAATAGGAAACTATGAGAGAATAACTACATATGGATTCTAGAAGCAAAGAGGAAACACAGAGGGAGGCCTCAGAGACTCAGAGACTCAGGGACCAGGGAGTGACTCCTGGAGAATCCAGACTCTGAGCTGACATAGTGGCTGGTGCACACCTAATTGCAGATCTGAAGAGGATTGTAGCTCAGGCTGGCTGGAGCTATATAGGAAAATCGAGTATCAAGCAGACAGCAACAGAAATCAAACTTTGGGGGTTGGGGGGACTTGACAGTAAAGATGATGATTATAATGCCTAGTCAAACCAAAGCAAGCCTAGATCAAAGACTGACTATCAATTTCTAGAGACAAAGGGAGAAAGGAAAAGAGCCTGAAAGGCCCACTATCGTTCGGATGGCCTTAGAATGAGAGATGGTAAAAGCCAAGGAACATGCAAGAAGAGGCAAAGCTCACCACCCAGCAGCCTCTGCCCATGGCCTGGCCCTTTACCGTGCATGTTGTCAGGAGCCAGCCAATGATGGCCCATCGGGGCAAGATATCAGAACTCAGCACTTCGTTAGAGGGGTGGACTACCCCACAGATGTATCGAATGAGGTCACAACGCAGAGACTGACTGTCAGGGGTTGAGAGGTACTGGCGCTGGAACCAATCCTGGTATCGCTTTTGCTGGCCAAACCGCACCTGAGGGAGGAGGAAGTGGAAAGGAGGGTGGGATGATGGACAGAAGGAAACTGGAGGCTTGACTTGGACTCATGTCCTTTTGACGACTTCATTAAGCTCATTTGTCTGTCTGTCTATCTGTCTGTCTCTCTCTCTGTCTCT
>JADRCD010237778.1:41223-56501 GCA_019843815.1 Montemys delectorum | reverse complement strand
GGGACTCAACATGTCCCAACACCGGGAGTAACTGGGACCTGCTGGACCAGGCACACAGGAACTCCGCCAGCAGAGTGGCTCCGGTTCCTTCAAGGCTCTCTGGGCTGGTGTCCTGAGCTGACCTTGGGCACAAGCTCTGCAGCCAGTCCCACAACACTCAGAGGAAGTTGCTGCACTCCCAGGTGCTCTAACAAGCCCAAGGTCACAGGATCCAAAAATCACAGGGTCACAGAGACTGCCTGACTCTGAGGAGTTCTAATACAACCAGGATCACAGGAAGGACTGACTCCAGTCAGAATTAGCAAGGGCAGGTAGCCCTAGAGATAACCAGATGGCAGGGGGCAAGCGTAAGAAAATAAACAACAGAAACTAAGGTTACTTGGCATCATCAGAACCCAATTCTCCCACCATAGCAAGTCCTGGAAGCACATTCAAACTGGAAAAGCAAGATTCAGATCTAAAATCACTTATCATGATGATGATACAGGACATTAAGAAAGTCATAAATAGCACCCTCAAAGAAATACAGGAGAACACAGGTAAAGAGCTAGAAGCTCTTAAAGAGGAAACACAAAAATCCCTTAAAGAACTACAGGAAAACACAATCAAACAGGTGAAGGAAATGAGAAAAACCATCCAGAATCTAAAAATGGAAATAGAAACAATAAAGAAATCAGAAAGAGAGAAAATCCTGAAGGTACAAAACCTAGGAAAGAAATCAGGAGTCATAGATGCAAGCATCACCAACAGGATACAAGATATAGAAGAGAGAATCTCAGGGGCAGAAGACACCATAGAAAACATTGACATAACGGTCAAAGAAAATGCAAAAAGCTCCAAACCCAAAACATCCAGGAAATTCAGGATGCCATGAGAAGACCAAACCTAAGGATAATAGGTATAGAAGAGAGTGAAGACTCCTAATGTAATGGGCCAGTAAATATCTTTAACAAAATTGTAGAAGAAAACTTCCCTAACCTAAAGAAAGAGATGTCCATGAATATACAAGAAGCCTACAGACCTCCAAATAGACTAGACCAGAAAAGAAATTCCTCCCATCACATAATAATAAAAACATCAAATGCACTAAACAAAGAAAGATTTTTAAAAGCAGTAAGGGAAAAAAGGCAAGTAACATATAAAGGAAGGCCCATCAGAATTACGGCAGACTTCTCACCAGAGACTATGAAAGCTAGAAGATCCTGGGCAGATGTCATACAGACCCTACAAGAACACAAATGCCATCATCCAGCAAAACTCTCATTTATCATAGATGGAGAAAACAAGATATTCCATGACAAAACCAAATTTACACAATAACTTTCCACAAATCCAGCCCTACAAAGGATAATGGATGGAAAACATCAATATAAGGAGCAAAACTACACCCTAGAAGAAACAAGAAAGTAATCTTTCAACAAATCCACACAAATCTAATTCCACCTCTTACATCAAAAACAAAAGGAAGTGACAATTACCTTTTCTTAATATCTTAATATGAAAATTAATATTATCTACATATTCTAAGCGATTGAAATCCAAAAATATGAGGAATTAGAAATTTGTTGATTGTCATCCAATGGTCTCTCTAATTTGGTAATTGGAGAAATAGATCCAATATTGTACAATCTATATATACTTTCAGCTTGTTTGTGACAGTGTTTTGCTGTGTATAACATAAGGGTCTTGAAATATTGTTTCTCCTATCTCAGCCTCTCTATTAGTATTGTTTATTTCATGTTTTTACCCTATACTATGGTTTTCAGAACAGCTTATATATTTCAAAAGTATTTATATACCCAAGGGAACATAGACAATTAACTTGGGAGGTGGCTTGTACGAAAGAGAAGAACAAAGAGTGAGACTGAATGCTTTGCTTGACATTTGTAGCTCTTGTATCAAGTTTGAGGAAGAGGACTTTATAAGTTACTCTTTCTCTGAGATGAATGCTTTTCAAAATCATCACAGCCAATGAATCAGATTCTTATCCTCACCTAATGTTTGTACCACCTTCCATGCAGAACCATTGTTCATTGAAACAGTTGGTGAATGACTTTATGGATAGACCATCTTAACACATACACCATTTCTTAAACAAATGTAACCTGTTCTCTGTGGGCTGAGAATAAAGTCACACACTCAAGTCAAATAGCTTTTTGACCATAGCAGGAAGTCTGTATCTAAAAATCGTGCCTACAATTCATTCCTTGGCGCAGCAGAACTGTCAACTCTCAGCTTAGCTACGATAGAGATAAAATCCTTCGGTGATTTGAGGGTCATTGAAATACAGCCTTATTACAATGAAATCCAATGTCTAAAAATTGTTCTTCTTTTGGGCTCGTACCACAGAAGAGCCAAGATTTTAAACTCTACTAAATACAAAAGAAACAAACAAAAAGACTTTACATATTTATGTTCATTTAAGAAAATACTACTAGTGATGTATTATTTTGAAATATACAGTTAATATGTTTGGAGTTATTTGAAATTTATAGTGAGAAAAGCGTATGTATTTGTAGTATTGCTGTAGACAAGCATCTACATGACACTGTTAAATTGATTGTTTTATATCAAACAACTTTTATAATACTCATTTTTATTATAATATTTTATAAATTTTAAGGAATATGACAAAAAAAGATACTGTATGTATTGAAGAGGGGGTCTCTGGGAGGAGTTGGGGTACAAAAGGGAAACAAGAATGTGATTAAATTTTATTTACTTAAAATATGTTTTTAAATGTTATCAAATTCAGACAAATTAAAATCATGTAACTTTTCTCATCATAGTGCAATAAAAGTTAATTTAAAAAAAAGACATTACAAATTCGATAGAGAAAAAAAATGGCCACTAACCTACACTCAAGTGTTTTTTTTAATATAGTCACTATACTTCAATTAAAAGGTTTAATACAAAACAATTATAATGGTAACACATGTCTTGAAAACTAGAAGATAAAATTTAATCTCTTAATAAAAATGTATACATTATTCACCCTAAGGAAAAAAAAAAGAAAAATAATATAAAACAGAAAGAATATTGTACCTATAAATCACTCAAATGTTAGTATTTTCTATTAAGGTAAGTAGTTATCGATTACAGGCTGAATTTGGTTAAAATATTGTGTGTATGTATATGTCTCATGTATGTGCCTGGGTGGGTGGCTGCAGAGGTTAAAAGGTGTCAGATCCCCTGGAACTGGAGTTATGCATGGTTGTGAACCATATGTGGGTGCTAGAAACTGAATCTGGGTCCTCTGCAAGAGCAAGAAGGATTCTTAACTACTAAACTATCTCACCAAGAAATAAAGTTCTAAAATACTGAGATAGGGGCTGGTGAGATGGCTCAGCGGGTAAGAGCACTGACTGCTCTTCGGTAGGTCCTGAGTTCAATTCCCAGTAACCACATAGTGGCTCACAACCACCCGTAATGAGATCTGATGCCCTCTTCTGGTGTGTCTGAAGACAGCTACAGTGTACTTACATGTAACAATAAATAAATCTTAAAAAAAAATAAAATAAAGTACTGAGATAGGATCTGACTATGCAATCCTGGCTGGCCTAGAATACCCTATGTAAATCAGATTGGCCATGGTTTACAGAGATCTGCCTATCTCTGCCTCCAGAATTCTGGGATTAAAGATGTGTACCAACACTTCCAGCCTACATTGAATTTAAAAAGTGAAGGGTGTATGTACTATTAGCATTTTTAGACCTTTATAAATCACTACAGTATTCTATGTGCTTAAGATGTTGGTTGCAAAGACTAACACAACAGCAATAGTTTTCAATATAGTAGAATAAATAAAAAAAACTAGATTAACTTCACAAGATTACATAAGCTACAGTCCTTATGTAGGAATAAAGGATCCATTCTTTATTTTTAAAATTATTTTCTTTATTTATATGTCATATGATTTCTCCTTTCCCAATTCTGCCCCCCACAAAAAAAAACAAAAACCAACAAGAACAAACCCCTGTTGCCTCCCCCTTCCCCCTGCTTACCACCCCACCCTCTCCCACTTATTGGCCCTGGAATTCCCCTACACTGGGGCACAGAACCTTCACAGGGTCAAGGGCCTCTCCTCCCATTGATGATCACCTTTGCAATCCTCTAGTATACGCATGCTGCCAGAGCAATCAGTCTCACCATGTGTACTCCTTGGTTGGTGGTTGAGTCCCTGGGAGCTCTGAGGGTACTAGTTAGTTCATATTGTTGTTCGTTCTATGGGGCTGTAAACCCTTCAGCTTCATAGGTCCTTTCTCTAACTCCTTCATTGGGGACCCTGTACTCAGTTCAGTGGATGGCTGTGAGCCTCTACATTAAAGAATCCATTCTAAGAGCTTTATAAGTTCCCAAATTTGAAAAAATTATTAAGTATTTCTACATGTTCTGTCTTTTCACCAAATTGCTTTATTTACTTACTTATTTGAGTAGATTTATTAAGGAAAAGAGTATCAGAAAGCAGGAGTAGCTACAAGGAAAGAACAACTCAAACTGAATTTTCAGCAAAAATTTTCCATATACTAGAACAATCCAAATCTGTTTTAGTTGTTGCTAAGTACTATGTTTTATTAGTGACATTAAAATAATTTTTTGATGTGCATAGGTGTTTCGCCTGCATAGTCTGCTTGATGACTACGGAGGCCAGAAGACGGCACTGGGTCCAATGGAACTTGAATTACAGATGGTTGTGAGCCACCAGCTGGGTTCTAGAAATCAAACCCAAATCCTCTCGATTAAGCAGTGACCATAAGTAAGCACTGAGTCATCTGCTTAGCTCACATGACTTTTTATTTATTTTTTTTTAAATAAAAACTACCACTACACAAGCCACTGTTCATAGTAGGCCACACAGAACACCAGGGGCCTGTCTCACCTTATATTTTGTTGATGACCTTACACAGAGCAAGTGTCAAATTTTTATCCTAGTAGGTCACTGTTGATCACCTACCATGTCCCTTACAAGAAATTATGGTCATGCATAGAGATTGCTCATGTTGGGTCCAAGCCAGGAGTGAGGTTCTGAATAGACCTGTGGATAGTTAGAGCTCATAAGGCCTAGGCTAGAACCCATTTCTTAAGAGACACTCTTCTGTTTTCTATCCAACCTACTAGAAAGCATTACATTCCTGTTTGCCATTGACTTGTCTCTCTAGGTCTTAGGTACACTGAGCTGGGAGAAGGTGTTACCTTCTGGGCTTGAGTGCTCAGTTGTGGCCATATGGTCAGGCTTCTTCTGGAGTCTCCTCAACTGAGGCTTTCTCACTTCATTAGAAGGTGGTAGTTTGAATATGAATGGCCTAGAGGCTCATATGTTTGTATGCTTAGTTCTCAGTTTGTAGAACTGGTAAGGATTAGGGGGTTTGGCCTTGCTAGAGAAGATCTATCATGGGATGGGTTTTGAGGCTTCAAAGCATGGCATTCCCGCCACTCTTTCTCTGCTATCTACCTTTGGATTATGACGTAAACTCTCAGCTGCTGCTCCAGCACCATGTCTACCTGCCTGCTACCATGCTCCCCACTCTGATGGCGATGACTCACCTTATGAAACTGTAAGCAAGCCCACAATAAATGTTTTGTTGTTGTTTTTATATAAACTGCCTTGGTCATGGTGTTTTGTCACAGCCATAGTAAGTAACTAAGTCAGAGAAAGGGTAAATACCCAACAATAGCCTCCAACCACATGTGACATGCCTCTGTTCTTTTACTTAAATTCTAAGAATTAGTAAGCCCTTTGTTCTTTCTTATTCTTTTAAACATTAATAACAATAATTAATATTAATAAATAGTAACAGTAATAAATATTATTATAATTGTGGGGGGTGGGAAGGGTAGGGAAAAGAGGTATGGCCTGTTCATTGTAGAAGTCAAAGGAGAACTTTATAGAGTCAGTTCTCACCTTTACACAGGTTCTTGAGCTTCAACTTGGGTCATTGGTCTTTTTTTTTTTTTTTAAGATTTATTTATTTATTTTATGTGTATGACTACACTGTAGCTGTATAGATGGCCATGAGCCATCATGTGGCTGCTGGGAACTGAACTCAGGACGGCCCACTTGCTCTGGCCCCGCTGTCTTCAGACGCACCAGAAGAGGGCATCAGATCTCATTACGGGTGGTTGTGAGCCACCATGTGGTTGCTGGGATCCGAACTCAGGACCTTTGGAAGAGCAGTCAGTGCTCTTACCGGCTGAGCCATCTCTCCAGCCCGAGTCATTGGTCTTAAAGCTGCTCAGTTTGCACGGCAAGTCCCTTTACCCTCTGAGTCATTAGGCTGGTCCTATCTTTCTTAACAATTCCATTGTTAGTATATACTGCAATGACTGCACTCTTTAAAAATGGCTCAAGTAAATTTGTTGAATTGAAATTTGCTTGAAAAAAAGCAGAAATAAATTTATGACTAATCTTACAAATTACACACATAAGTATTAAAAACAAGTCATGCATTAGAACGGCAAGTAGAACATAGCAAAATAAAAATTGATTTGGTTTGTTAAGAGTATAACATCTGAAAATGTTTAGAATGCATAACTACTTCTTATATTTAATTAAATTTCCCTTTAAATCTTAGTTCAAATTACATCACAAAAATTCAGGTTTTCTTTGCTTTTGTTTTTCCAGCCAAGGTTCTCTGTGTAGCCATGGCTGTTCTGGAACTCATTCTGCAGACCAGGATGGCCTCAAACTCACCACCTCCTTGTTCTAAAATGCAGTTTTAATACTACTAAGTAATATATAGAGACTTTTAGACTTTGGAGAACTCTAAATAAAAGACATTGATAATAATATTTAATGAATGAAATTTTATGCTCATAAAGATTTGTTGATATCCTCTACCTCTTTCCGGACCTTTATTTCTGTTTCTAGCAAGTTCTTTCTGATTCTTTTGGCAACTATGAAGGAGCCCTGCCACCTTCCATGGGACTTCCAGCCCTCCCGAAGCTGAGCAACAAACAGTGCTGCTGGAGTTCCTGGTGATTTGGAAACTGTCAACTTGAAGCATAGGCTGTGGTGCCCCTCCTGCTACTTTAACGGAGGGCCAGGGAAATAAAGCATCCAGCTTGTGAATTCAACTTGTGACCCACCTTCCACTGAGTGGTCTAGATACAGAAGCAATAACAACAGTGTCAATTCCCTGGGGGTCAGCTATGGCTTGGGGTACAAAACAACTCTGGCCACATAGAAGATAGCTCCCACAGTGGCCTTATTGCTGCTTAGAAATTCCATTTTCCCAATGATTTTATGATCTACTTAAATCTTTTTTTTTTTTTTTTTTTTTTTTTTTTGCCTGAGACGGTTTCTCTGTATAGCCCTGGCTGTCCTGGAACTCACTCTGTAGACTAGGGTGGCCTTGAACTCAGAAATCTGCCTGTCTCTGCCTCCCAAGTACTGGGATTAAAGGCGTGCACCACTTCCTCCCCCCCCCCCTTAAATCTTTTTAAGTTACAAGGAGGCAAGTTCATTATTACCAAACCTGACACATTCATAATATAGTCAATGAATAAGAAGTAAGTCTCAGATAGGGAAACTCTATGCATCCTCTGTTAGCATCCAAAGCCTGTGGTGACTCATGGGCGGGTCTCAGAGACCTGTTGCCGGAGCAACGGCTGCCATATTCCCAAAATCCCTAGGGCTTCCCAACTTCACCTGGGCAGTACATAAGTCATCACTCATATAAAAAGGAGAAGCATTCCTTTCTCTCTCTCTCTCCCTTCTCTCTCTTTCCGTGCTACTGCCCCCTCCCCCTCTCTTAATTAAACCTCTTACATGGAACTGTTTGGGCCTAGTATGTGGTGCTTTCTGACGAGGTCGCCGCTGCTGTTCCCCATGACCCTTCCCTGAACATCTCATCACATACCTTTAAAGGGCAAATACAAAATGATGAACAAATAATGTAATAAGATATGCCTGTCTATAAATATTATTCTCTCTCTTTTTCTTACTACGGCACAAACTTGTAATATGGCCGACCGTTCTTGTAAAAGTGGGGATTCTGATCTCAAGACAACCCTTTATTTATGGATCTTTTACATACAACTTGAATTCATATCTGATAGAATATCTCTAGTGAGGCTAGAGAGATGGCTTAGTATATAAAGTTCTCGCTATATAGGCATGAGGGCTTGAATTAAGATCCCTAGCACTCGTGACAGTGTGAGCCGGGCGTGGTGGCGCACGCCTTTAATCCTAGCACTTGGGAGGCAGAGGCAGGCGGATTTCTGAGTTCAAGGCCAGCCTGGTCTACAAAGTGAGTTCCAGGACAGCCAAGGCTACACAGAGAAACTCTGTCTCAAAAAACCAACCCCCCCCCCAAAAAAAAAAGTGCAGTGTGGCAGCACATGCCTGTAAGGCCAGTGCTGAAGTTAGGGGGACTAGTTTTGGCTGTATTTGGCTAGTTTTATGTCAACCTGTTGCAAGCTAGAGTAATTTTAGAAGCGGGAACCTCAAATCAGAAAATTCCCCTGTCAGACTGGCCTTTGAGTAAGCTTGCAGTGCATTTCCTTGATTGATGTGGGGGGATCCAGCACACTGTGTGTGGTACCACAGTGGTAGTCCTGGGTGATATAAGAAAGCAGCCTCAGCAAGCTAGGAGGAACAAACAATTCAGTAGGGTGTATTGCTCCACAGTCATATCAGCTCTTGCCTCCAGGTTGCTGCATTGAGTTTCTGTCCCGAGCTCCCTCAGTGACACATTACAAGATAGAAATATATGAAATAGCTTCATGGTGCTTTCTGGACATTTAGTCTATCAAATGTATGATCTCCAGCTTCTGTGAGAAACCTTGTCTCAGAAACTAAGGTTTGTGTGTAGGGTCTACATAGTGAACTCCAGGCTACCAAAAAATGACAACAAAGGCAGACACCCCCACACTTGAACATTCATGTGAACACACAAATATAGCTTAGTTTTATAAGATTCACAAATATAATACCCACCCCACACGTACCCATACATGTACATACCACACAAGTATGTGCCACACACAGATACATCTTTAGTTTTTATAGGGTTCGCAAGGTCAACATGGCACTCCTACATTTACTCACTACTGTATGGTAAGTAGGAAACATAAGGCATAATAAAATACACGCATACATACATACATACATACATACTGTTTGATGGTGATGAAGAATGCAATTAGTAGAAAGAATCTCTTTATTTGACAACTGCCATACTTGCTTCCTAAGTGAAGGTTGCAAACATGAATAAAACGTGTTTCCTAAATTGCTGAAGTTCCGATATGTGTGAATTCCACAGAGATCCAGTAATATACTTTTGAAAGTAGTTCATGTAATCAAAACTCCAAACATTTTATTTAAAAAGATCAACATCACCACCACACACCAACACACACACAACTACAAATATACAAACACACACCACAACCAGAATAGCTAAATAAAAAATATTGAGAATGCCAGATGCTGTTAAAGAAGCAGGCAACCTGGTTAGTTTAATGTTTTGGATAGAACTCTAACATGGAATGGCCAGCTGTGGTGAATGGATTATAAGGCTATATAAAATTACAAAGTGAAGCATTACTTGTACAGGTGCAGATACCAGGACGGGGCTTGGGAGTACTTACTCACAGAATCCAAACTTGTCACACACTTCATTCCTAGCACCACAAACTGGGGCTACATCAAATGTCCTTCAGCATGTAATTAAGCTACAGCTATGCCCAGCCACGTCATGGTTATGGACGCAACATCTACATAGCATCCTTGAAATGATACAACTAGGACAATCGAGAACACATTATAGGTTGGAGATGGACGATTTCATCTGTTTGGTGTTTCACTGTGAAGCCATCCATAATGAGAATACATGTGTGACAATGCATAGAATGTACATCTACCTACAAAGAGTACAAATAAAGCTTTTATAAGTAAAAATAGAATCCTAGGCTGGTGAGATGGCTCAGAAGTAAAAGTGCTTGCTACACAAACCTGAATACTTGAGTTTGGTCCCAGAACCCACAGGAGAAGAGAGACTAGTGTCCTGATATTTGTCTACTGGCCTCCATTCATGTGCCCAGCCGTTCTCTGTCTTTGTGTGCCTCTCTTATACACTTATGATAAGTTAAATTAAATAAAAAATAAACAAAAAATAAAAAGTCAACCTCTTCTCTGACACCAATGGCATTAAAAACTTTACTGAACACAATTATAGCATTTACTAATACAAATCTCTAGTCTTTATGTTGGCAAACAAAATCACTACTTTTTTTTTTTTTAAAAAAAAAACATAAATATTATGGCCCACACAACTCAAGAATGAACATCTTTCTAGTTAGTATATTCTCATCACAATTTTGATTAGACAGAAAGGTTACACATCTGTGATAATGACCTTTTGACCAGGGTGTGCTAGGTGAGAATTTTACAGTCTATATTTCTCAGGAACCGTGAGAGTGACTTAGGGTCAGGCAGGACAAGGACACACACTCACAGTCTGAGATACAACAGACTCAGTGCAGTGGCTGCAGTTCTACACTTTGTTTAAATGGGTGATGTGACCAGAAAAGACCCTCCTCTTTCCTTCTTCTGTATTACGTTTGACTGGTGTATGCTCTTTCATCTTTTTATCTTTCCCTTCTTTTGCTATCTCCAACTTAGTCTTAAAAAGATAGGAAAAAGGGTGTTGCTGAAGGCCCAGTGGTTAGGAGGGTGTGATGCTCTTTCAGAAGACCAGAATTCTACTCCTCTTAGCACTTAACAAGTGCCTGTATCCACTCCAGGAAATCTGATGCTGTCTTCCAACCTCAAGGGGTACAGAGCATACCCATATGCAGACAGACACACACACAGGCAGATACACATACAAGACAGACACACAGACAGACAGACAGACACACACACACAGACACACACACACACAGACACACACACACACACACACACACACACACACACACCCCTACACCAAGGAAGAAGGTCTGGAGGCTGAGATTCTGCTCTTTTTCAAGGCCTATTCCTTCATGAGGAAGAACACTGGAATCTTTCCTAGCTGCCTGGCTTGCCAAAGGAAGTTAGAGTAACAACAAAACACTATTTACTTTCTCATCTCATCAGAGTCTAAGATGACTGACCTTTGTTTCAAATGTTTTTTACTCATCAAGAAATAACATGCTAAAAGCGATGCTAATTTGCTTAATTGCTGGTTATAGATACCTGTTTTGACAGGAAAGTTCTTTCCAGGTAAAAGCTGACAACTCATGAGGCAAGTGAAATTAGTTCTATTCAAAACTCATCTATAGTAGTGTTGGTTCTCACCAGAGTGAACAGTTGAGAATAACTTCTTTGTGAGTGTGACCTTGGGATTTGAACCTGCAGCCTCAGGTATGCTAAACATGTGATACACTAGTGAGCTATATTCTCCAGCCCCCAAATAACTTCTTATACTGTAAATGTGAAATAACTTGGGTACTACATTCATTAAGGCTAACTGCATCTTGCATTTGTCAGCTTTACTGTTCACAGTTAGACAAACCTGGCTCCATGTTCCATCTCAGCCTGGGATGGGTGTTCAACTTCAGAACCCTTCAGGGGAATCCTGGACAATGGGCATCTCAAATTTACCCCTTCTGTGTAGATGCCCTGAAGGCTTGGTACTATATGGAAAGCTTGAGTACTTTATTTCAGGACTTGTACACACAAACAAACGAATGGGAAGAGATCTGAAGACCATACCCCTAGCACTTTGATGTTCTACTAGCCAAGTTCCTTTCCCCTTGAATAGTCAAAAGCGTTGAGCAGAAGAAACCATTCAGTCATGTTCTATGGACAAAAGGTTCCATGACTTCAGCCTAAAGTAAATATAACATGTAAACTAATCACATGAGTATACAACTCTGAATACATTTACTACTTTTTTTTTTTTTGCAAATATTGAAAATCTTGAAAATATTTAGGTCTATTACTCTGAGGCTAGTCCTTGGACTCCACAGGGTGGAACGAGATAAGCGACTCCTGTAAGTTGTCCTCTGACTCCACACAGGCCCCACGGCACAAACACGCCTCCCCCCAAATGATTACTACTGAAGGATCAGGCTGACAGTTAGTTCTGTGGCCACATTATTCCATCCGCAACCTGAGCGAGCCATGAACACAGACAGCATAAAATGGAATGTTGAATAATGTTGCTTTTATTTTGACTTCATCCAGATCTAGCTCCTGTCTGAGTATCATGTGTTAGCTCTCAAATATTAGGAAGTGAAACTTTACCACTTGTTTGAAAGAGATTAAATGAACCAATAGGGTAAATCACAATATAGGATAGATCACTATTATAACAATTATTTTTCATGTTATATAATAAAAAAATGTTGCAAGAAAGTATTTTCTGGCCTCACCTCCATTTCTCTAAAAATAGTCAAATCCAGAAGGCCTCACTCATATGTTCCATTTGGGTGCTGGGATGGGGGATGTGTGTACAGACTTCTCTTTCACATCTGTGAGTCCTGCAAAAATATCTGGCAGTACATTCAGTTCTGTGTCTTAAAACTCACAGGGCCAATTCTAAAATAATGTTATAAATGCTCATGGTTATCATCACCTAACTAATCTACAATGGTAGGTCCTTCAGCTTCCTAAGATCGTTGGAGGGAAATGGCTAAATTCTATGTGCTGGTCTGTTTAGAAAGACATACAGTTTGTCATGAATTTAAATCTGAATTTCATTATCAGTGATACCCATGTGGCTTTAAAAATACCTTTAATGTATCAAATATGCAGCATTTAGGAGGTAAGAATCCCAAGGACTGTAAAGAAAAGCTTCTCACTTCCCTAAAAGAAATTTTTCTTAAAACCTAAGGGTACAGAGAATCCACAGCCTTACTCAAACCAAAATTAGAAGCTTTAGGACAGCTACAGATACAGCCTCAGCTCTTTGAGCACATCCAGGACAGGACAGAACACTTTCATATCAGGGTGGAACCTTTGAGAATGTGGGTGTGCTTCAGCTTCTTCACTACCGCCTCCTCCATCTGAACCTCTTCTCTTGGAGTGCCAAGGCTGCTGGCCACCTTCCTGTTCTAACAATCTCTATCTTCCCAGTAATGCAGGACTTTCACTTTTCTGAGTCAGGAAACAGATCTGATTTACAGATCACGAGAACAAGGAACAGGAAAATGAGGTCAGCCAACAGGCAGGCATGCTCAGGAGGTAGGGCTGTCGACTGTGTGTGCTGTCTGTTGAGTAAGAAGTTTATGTCTTCTCCGCATCTAGCACACATTCTGAGTATGGCAGCCAAGATGGATGCATGGGTATCTAAGAAAAGCTACTATCCAGTGGACGTTCAAGAATAATATTTATAGGAAAATGAAGTCACTGGAGTACTGCACACATTTACTATACTACAAAATAGTGTGTGAAATTATACCATCTTTCTCTGTAATGCTGAGAAACCTGAAGCTGCAGGTAATAAATAACTCAATGTCACATGCTTGAGTCAAGATCCAAGCTGGCATTAGAATTTACACCTTTGATTACACATTCTATATTCTTTTCCACTAACCTCTACTGGTTTTTTTTTTTAAGATTGTACATTAATTCTTGCTTTCATTTTATACTTTTATTTTATGCTACTTGCATTTTTTTCTTTTGGGGTGCTTCTATTTCCCTCACTTTCCTCCTAGAAGTTAGAGGAAGTATCCATGGGAAATACAAGGTGATACATACACTGGTCATGAAAGCAAAGGGCAGTAGAAAGGGAACAAAGGAGGGAGAGGGAGAACGAAGGGGAACAGTGGCTAGGAAAACAAACCAGACACAAGGATGGTCGGTCTACAAAAGGAGCAGAGCTCACTGGATACTGGCAAAAAAGAAAAAAAGAAAAAAGGAAGGGTAAAATTACTACATAATTCTTTAATAAAACTTTCAAATTTTTATCTTGGTTCAAATATCTGAGGTGTGACCTGCTTTGGTAGTGGTCGGGTGCTGAGGATCACAAACCCTAGGCATTGTACATGGTACTATTCCACGAAGCTATGTACCCTGCCCTGAATAATTTTATGATTTATAATATCTGAGAGGTAACATGTTTAGAGAAAGCTTAAGATTTCAGAGCCATTTTACATCATGTGGCAGGAACCAGATGATATGAAAATTAATATATGAATTAATTAATATACTATAATTACTAACATATGCTTATTATATGTTAATATATAATATACCACTGCAATCTCATTTTTTGAAGGTAGTTTAAAAAAAAAAAAAAACAAACCAAAGCCCATACTTAACCTTCCATCACTGTTTTGATGTATGATGTATGAGGTTAGAGCTGACCCTATAACAGGGGTTGAAAATTTCCTATCCTTATTGCCAGTACAAAGAAAAAGCTAGACATCAAGACATCTCCCTACTTAAACAGATCAGAAGCTGTGGATCAAATGTTGACTTCTACCATTTTTGTAGGTGAACATCTACTGGCCCACAGCAGTATCATCTATTTATGTGTTAGTTCTATGCCTGCTTTAGATGGTTGTTGGGGATAGAGAAACTGGCATGGCCTACCAAGGCTAAACACTGTGCTTGCCCATGTTATATTTGAAAAAAAAAAATCAAGACCTAGGGTAGTCCAGCCAATTCATCTGTCTTCCCCATTAACTATGAACTATTTCTGTGGGATGGTGATGGTAAGAGCTGAGGACCCACTTTACCCTAACATGAATTACTAAATCATTTGTACTGTTCATGAATGGGAAGAAAACTTCAGAAAAGTAAAAATTTCCTTAAATGGCTGAACTGGCTTCATCTCTACACATAGGGTGCCACACTCAAAGAAAGAATTCCAGTCCTTCTCTTTTCACAAATTACTCATTAAGTATTTTTCAAAGGCCTAAGCCCTCTTTGTGAACAATGAGACTGATTCATAGAGCAGGCTATTTAAGAAAATTGGCTAAAGTCTCTAAGCAAGTCACACACACACACACACTCACACACACCACTCACACACAAACTCACACACACCACACCACACACACACACACACTCACACACACCACTCACACACACTCACACACACCACACCACACACACACACACACACACACACACACTCACACACACACAAACACACACACACAAACACACACACACATACCACACACACAAACACACATCACACACAAGGACACACACCACATACACACACACACACACACACACACACACACACACCACACACCTAATAAACCTTCTTTAAGAGATTTTTCATTTCGTTAGATAGAAAGAAAAATACATTCTAATGAAAGGTATTAATTTATCC
>JADRCD010237778.1:18571-30837 GCA_019843815.1 Montemys delectorum | reverse complement strand
AATTGTCACTTCCTGTTGTTTTTGTTGTAAGAGGTAGAATTAGGTTTGTGTGGATTTGTTGAAGGATTACCTTCTTGCTTCTTCTGGGGTGTAGTTTTGCTCCTTATGTTGATGTTTTCCATCTATTATCCTTTGTAGGGCTGGATTTGTGGAAAGATATTGTGTAAATTTGGTTTTGTCATGGAATATCTTGTTTTTTTGCATCTATGATAATTGAGAGTTTTGCTGGGTATAATAGCCTGGGTTGGCATTTCTGTTTTCTTAGAGTCTGTATGCCATCTGCCCAGGATCTTCTAGCTTTCATAGTCTCTGGTGAGAAGTCTGCTGTAATTCTGATATGCTTGCCTTTATATGTTACTTGACCTTTTTCCCTTACTGCTTTTAAAATTCTTTCTTTCTTTAGTGCATTTGGTGTTTTTATTATTATGTATCAGGAAGAATTTCTTTTCTGGTCCAGTCTATTTGGGGCCAAACCCTATTTTCTTATAAACATTTTAAATGTTATCCCATTTCCCGGTCCCCAGTCCCCTAAAACACCCTATTGCATCCCCCCTCCCCTTGCTTCTGTGAGGGTGTTTCCCGAACTTTCCCACCCACTCTTCTCTCCCCACCCTGACATTCCTCTACACTAGGGCATCAAGCCTTCATAGGGCCAAGAGCCTCTCCTCCCATTGAAGCACCACAAGGCTATTTTCGGCTAAATATGCAGCTGGAGCCATGGGTCCCTCCATGGGTCACTTTGGTTGGGCACATGTACTTTCAATTTATATTCTGTTCCTTTGAGAGCATAACCCTCAGTCAATGAGATTTCTATAGCCATTTGAAAAACAAAACAAAACAAAACAAGACAGATAAACCAGGAAGTGCCTAAATCTGAAGACATTCCTTCCACGGCTCCTCTAAGCAAAGTGCTTGGGATCATCCTTAGGCCTTTGCTGATAGAACCACCTACCACAGCAGCCCTCTGCCACAGGAGACTACTTAAAATAGTTATTGAGTTGGTAAGTGGCTTAGCAGGCAAAGTTATTGTCAAGTCTAGGCTCAATCCCCAGGATAAATGTGAAGGTAAGAGAGAACTGATTCCCACACATTGTCCTTTGATTTCCACACATATGCAGTAGTACACACATAGGCACACATTCACACACATAAATGAATCATGTAATAAACATTTAAATTCTCATTTTTTAAGTTATACTAGCCACATTTATAGTACACAATAATTAATGAACTAGATAGTGAGGGCAGACAATACTCATATCATCATCACTGTTTCAAATACCAGTCTCTTAGAGTCACAGACTGTCAAATTGTCACTTAGTTTTTAAAGAATTGATACTGTAATGGCTATTTTAGGTATAGTAACACATATCATTGCTTTTCCATAACCCTACAAAATATTTCTTAAATTTGTATTACTTTCTATAACATAAGCCAGTAAATGCAACAATTTCCGGTAGTGCAGGTCCTGATGGCGGTGTGGTAGATATACCATGCACACTACTGATCAGCCCATGAACATTTTTAGTAAGGTTTCTTATATAAGTGAGACAAAATCCTTTGTTATATGTACTATATATTGTGATGGCTCTTCTTGATTGTCAACCTGGAATTAACTAAAACCCACGCACCTGGGTAAACCTATGAGGGATTTTTCTTAAATAATTTAAAATTCAAAGATCCAACTTTAATCTGGATCTTTTGAGATAGGATGATATACATTTAATCTGGGCCACACCTTCTACTGCCACGTTATATAAAAAACGTGGAAGAAGGAAGCTTTTGCTCTTTGCCTGCTTGCTCTCAGGCTTGCTGACAAGTTCATTTCTTCAGTGACATTACAGCCTACGTAAGGATTCTAGCATGTACTGAAGACCAGATGAGACACTCAGCGCTGTGGACTCCTGGATTCTTGGACTTTCTATCGGTAGGCAGACAGCCAGTGTTTGACTAGCTAGACCCCAAAAATCCCATATTGACTCAGTCAGCTCTGCTCCTCTAGAGAATTTTAACAATACACACATGTTCCAAATTCTTTTTTTTTTTTTTTTTTTTTTTTTTTGGATACGGTTTTTCTGTGTAGCCCTGGCTGTCCTGGAACTCACTCTGTAGACCAGGCTGGCCTCGAACTCAGAAATCCACCTGCCTCTGCCTCCCAAGTGCTGGGATTATAAGAAAACGATAATACAAAACAGCCTCATACAGGAAGTGCCACCTAGAAATTATTCTGAGCAGAGCTTCCTTTCTTGGGAACTCTGTTATGCTTCCCTTTTCCCATGCCTATGTCTGCTACTCACCATGCTCCAGATGAGTCTGCATGTCCCAGCATGTGCCCTTGCTGGCTCCTGGCACCATCTCTGCTGAGAAGAGAGTACACCCTCTGCACTACTACTCGGACCCTGACCTCAGACCACAGGCCAGCTCTTTGGCTTTCTACAATGTCCAGAAGAGAATCCTTCAGAGGAGCACCAACTGTAAGATGTTGCTCTGTCTTGTCATGCTCATGGGTCCAGCCTGTGCCAGGGGTGGCCAGGCTATCATATACAGTCTGTCCAAGACATGCAAAAGAAAGAATTTCAGTTTTATGTAATGCCATGCTGTCCAAAAAAGGTGGCATCATTAGGTAGCTGCCAAAGCACTAGCAGAGCACTCAAGAGACAGCCAATCCTGTTACACTGGCATCTACCTGCTGAAGACAACACAGAAGAACTGCTCCTACTAACAGTGTCCTCCTATTGATTACCTCATGGGCATAGCTTCCCTTTTCGGTTTCTCCAAAAAGAATGAACACAGTTTAATTAAAATGAGTCACTTTATTAGGTGCTTGGATGTGTAATCTGCTAATTTATACACTTTGCATACTCATGTATTCTCCCAAAAACTATATAATAACACCAATGATCATAAACCAATGATACTTGTTTCATTTTACTATCTTCAAGACAATGACTCTAATTATTCTCATAGATAAAATTGAAGCACAGAGAAATTGCCTAATGTGACCTAGCATAAAGCTGCTGAGGTGGGATGTGACACAATGCAAACCCTATTTTATTTGGCTTTAGTGTCAGTGGTACCTTTGTGCAGGCACCTTTGGAAGACAGAAGAGATCACCAGATTCCTTACGTCTGGAATTATACTCTGTTTTCAGAAACCTATGTAGGTTCTAGGAACTGAACTTGCATCCTCTGGAATAGCAGCAAGTACAATCTGAATGCTGAGTACTCTCTCCAGCCCTCTCAAAACCTGAACTTTTTCACCACTATGCTACATGGTAACTATTATCTAACAAAACATGTCATAATTTTTTATGTATTATCACATAAAAATTTATACTTTTATAAATTTAATTTTATATTTTTAAATTTAATGCCCTCACTCCCAGTGTGTGCTTGTGCATATCACATGACATGTGATACACACAGGTCACAGGGCAGCTTTGTCACCCTCCTCAAAGTATCCCTTCCAGATTCTTCTTTTGATAGTCAAAGAGAGATGTTTATTATATGGTTCAAAGCAGGGTTAAGGTTTACCTACTTTATTTTCCCTACTTCTAGCTTTTCATCTCAGTGGTCTGTGCTGTGATGATTCTAGTAATCCAGAGAATTTGAGGCCAGTGTACCGGAACCAGACGCCCAAAGCTGAGAATCTTCATGGACATATACCCTACCCAGTACCAGTGAATTACAGTGAAATTCCAAATTCATTTTGGAATATCTCAGAGGTGCCCCCCTTCCAATTCCATGAAATGAATTTCTATCATATAACCTTAAACATAATTTATAAAGCTCCATCTCAAGGAACATATATAAAAAATGTTTCTTAAAGAAAACAGAAAGTTTACTAAAGGCTTAAAACTCTTTTTTTGTTGTTGTTAAATATTTATTTATTTATTTTATGTGTATGAGTACACTGTAGCTGTATAGATGGCCGTGAGCCATCGTGTGGGTGCTGTGAACTGAACTCAGGACATCTGCTTGCTCAGGCCCTGCTCTCTCCAGCGTAATACACTTGTAGCTGTCTTCAGATGCACCAGAAGAGGGCATCTGATCTCAATTCAGGTGGTTGTGAGCCACCATGTGGTTGCTGGGATCCAAACTCAGGACCTTTGGGAGAGCAGTCAGTACTCTTACCCGCTGAGCCATCTCGCCAGCCCTAAAACTCTTATTTTCAAAATGAACATAGAGAAATAATTTCTGAGTCCTGACTAAACTAAAAATAATTCCAAGGGACGGAAAGTACTTTTGTGTTTTAATAAATTGAACTAAAGATTAAGACTATATAATGGAAGGATGGAAAACTGTAATGAGACCATGACTAAATGCAACTTGAGCTTTAATATCTTTTGGCATAATAATGATAACATGCTCTAACATATATAGTTGAGGATAGAAGATAAATATCTTCACTTATCCACAGGTCCTGTCAAATACAGATACAAGTACTACTACAAGTATAAAAATTAAAGCCAATGAGAATTTACCTGACTGCTGGATGAACTGTTTGTTATGTCCTTAATTCTAAACATCTGAGCCAAAGTTATATTTCTCCTTGAAAGAGATGTGTCGTGATTGTATAGGTCTTCATGCACTGTTTCCTTTGCAATAGATTTCTGACAAAAATAAGTATTCAGAATAATTGGGCAACTTCCATTGGGGATAAGAAGTTTTTGCCTGAAAAAGAAAAAGAAATTTATCAGTTTATTTATAACTTGGATTCTTATATTTTTTGTTAAACAAAGAATGTTGTAGTTGCCACAAAACCAAGAGGAAGCTCCACTCCCAGGCACTCTGACACTCTCAGAATCAGAGGTGAGGAGGAACCAACATCTGTCCCAACACTGGGAGTAACTGGGACCAGCCGGACCAAGCACACAGGAACTCCACCAGCCCAGTCTCTCGGGTTACTTCCAGTCTGTCTGGGCTGGTGTCCAGAGCAGACCTTGGGCATAAGCTCTGCAGCCAGTCCCAAAACACCCAGAGGAAGCTCCACACCAAGGTGACCTAACAAGCCCAGGATCCCAGAATCCCAGAATCCCAGGATCACAGAAACAGTTTGACTCTGAGGAGTTCTGACACAACCAGGATCACCGGAAGGACAGGCTCCAGTCAAATTTAGCAAAGGCAGATATCACTAGAGATATCCAGATGGCGGGGGGCAAGCATAAGAAAATAAACAACACAAACCAAGGTCACTTGGCATCATCAGAACCTAATTCTCCCACCATAGCAAGTCCTGGACACACCATTACACCAGAAAAGCAAGACTCAGATATAAAATCACTTTTCATGGTGATGATACAGGACTTTAAGAAAGACATAAATAGCACCCTGAAAGAAATACAAGAGAACACAGGTAAACAGCTAGAAGCCCTTCAAGAGGAAACACAAAAATTCCTTAAAGATCTTCAGGAAAACACAATCAAATAGGTGAAGGAAATGAGCAAAACCATCCAGAATCTAAAAATGGAAATAGAAATGATAAATCAGGAATCATAGATGCAAACATCACCAGCAGAATACAAGAGATAGAAGAGAGAATCTCAGGGGCAGAAGACACCATAGAACACATTGACACAACAGTCAAAGAAAATGCAAAATGCAAAAAGATCCTAATCCAAAACATCCAGGAAATACACGACTTAATGAGAAGACCAAACCTAAGGATAATAGGTATAGAAGAGAGTAAAGATTCCCAATGTAATGGGCCAGCAAATATCTTCCACAAAATTATAGAAGAAAACTTCCCTAACCTAAAAAAATAGATGGCCATGAACATACAAGAAGCCTACAGAACTCAAAATAGACTGGACCAGAAAAGAAATTCCTCCTGTCACATAATAATAAAAACACCAAATGCACTGAACAAAGAAAGAATTTTAAAAGCAGTAAGGGAAAAAGGTCAAGTAACACATAAAGGCAGGCATATCAGAGTTACACCAGACTTCTCACCACAGACTATGAAAGCTAGAAGATCCTGGGCAGATGGCATACAGACCCTAAGAGAACACAAATGCCAGCCAAGGCTACTATATCCAGCAAATCTCTCAATTACCATAGATGGAGAAAACAAGATATTCCATGACAAAACGAACTTTACACAATAACTTTCCACAAATCCAGCCCTACAAAGGATAATAGATGGAAAACATCAACATAAGGAGCAAAACTACACCCCAGAAGAAGCAAGAAGGTAATCTTTCAACAAATCCACACAAACCTAATTCTACCTCTTACAACAAAAACAACAAGAAGTGACAATTACTTTTTCTTAATATATTAATATGAAAATTAATATTACCAACATATCCTAATCGATTGAAATTCAATAATATGAGGAATTAGAAATTTGTTGATTGTCATCCAATGGTCTCTCTAATTTGGTAACTGGAGAAATAGTTCCAACATTGTACAATCTATATATACTTTCAGCTTGTTTGTTTGTGACAGGTTCTTGCTGTGTACAACATAAGGGTCTTGAAATCTTGCTTCTCCTATCTCAGCCTCTCTATTAGTAGTATTGTTTATTTCATGTCTTTACACTATACTATGGTTTTCAGAACAGCTTATATATTTCAAAAGTATTTATATACCCAAGGGAGACATAGACAATTAACTTGGGAGGTAGCTTGGAGGAAAGAGAACAACAAAGAGTGAGACTGAATGCTTTGCTTGACATTTGTAGCTCTTGTATCAAGTTTGAAGAAGAGGACTTTTATAAGTTACTCTTTCTCTGAGATGAATGCTTTTCAAAATCATCACAATCAATGAACCAGATTCTTATCCTCACCGAATGTCTGTACCACCTTACAGGCAGAACCACTTTTCATTGAAACAGTTTGTGAATGACTTTATGGATAGACCATACTAATACCTACACCATTTCTTAAATGAATGTAACCTGTTCTCTGTGGGCTGAGAATAAAGTCACACACTCAAGTCAAATAGCTTTTTGACCATAGAAGGAAGTCTGTATCTAAAATTCGTGCCTACAATTCATTTCTTGGCGCAGCAGAACTGTCAACTCTCAGCTTAGCTACGATGGAGGTAAAATCCTTCGGTGATTTGAGGTCATTGAAGTACAGCCTTATTACAATGAAATCCAATGTCTAAAAATTGTTCTTTTTTTGGGCACAGAAAGAGCCAAGATTTTAAACTCTACTAAATACAAAACAAACAAAATGACTCTATATATTTATGTTCATTTTGGTAAGTACCAGTAGTGATGTATTATTTTGAAGTATACAGTTAATATGTTTGGAGTTATTTGAAAGTTATAGTGAGAAAAGCGTATGTATTTGCAGTATTGCTGTAGACAAGCATCTACATAACACTGTTAAATTTATTGTTTTATATCAAACAACTTTTATAATAGTCATTTTTATTATAATATCTTATAAACTTTAAGGAATATGACAAAAAAGATATTGTAGGTATTGAAGGGGGGTTTCTGGGAGGAGTTGGGGTACAAAAGGGAAACAAGAATGTGATTTAATTCTACTTACTTAAAATATGTTTTTAAATGTTAAAAAATTCAGACAAATTGAAATCATGTAACTTTTCTCATCATAATGCTATAAAAGTTAAAAAAAAAGAAAAAAGAAAAAAGAAAAAAGAAAAAAGAAGACTATGAGTACCAAAGAAACACTCAAACACTGAATTGAATATTTTTTAACTGATAAAATCTTTATATATTTAAGCAACTCTAATTGTTCAAAGAATATTATATTAAATGATGTAAGAACTTGGAGCCTTGATATCAACACTATTGGTGAAATACACAAACAAGCTGAAAACATATCAAACAAAATTCTGAGGTTTTACTCAGTACTCTATATGATAAAACACGTTAATGCACATTCTTTAAATCACAATGTGCTGTTAATAAGAAAACCTAACAATCTCAGGTTCTGGAACAAGAATTTGATATATATGTCACCTTAATCACTCATTAAACCACACTGATGGTTAAAAAGAAGGCAGAATCCTATGTATGGATAAAGGAAGAGGGGGAGAAATGGACACACACACAAACCAGACAAACTTAGTACCAAGAATGATACAGCAGTAAGAACAGCAAGTGCTCTTAATCTCTAAGCCATTTCTCCAGGCTCTAATTTCTGGACTCCTGTTTAGGACCTCCTGTCTAGGGAATGGTGCTATTCCAAGTGGCCTAGAATTTTCCACATTCATTAACTACAGTTCCCCACAGACTCACCTATAGGCCAAGGTGAGATAGATAATCCTTCACTGAGACTCTTCCCAAATGATTCTAGGTCATGTCAAATTGACAAATCATGCTAACTATCACTAGCCCTAACAAGAGCCAACTTTATATAAAGGAACAAAGCAAAGACTACCTTAGCAACTCAGAAAATCTTTATTTGCATCTGTATTGAAAAACTCATTTAAATACAAAAATGAAACTCTTTTAACTTTATACAATGACAACTAAAGTAAATGTTAAGAAAGAAATCAAGAATTTGTCTCTTTCTAGAGTTTTATTAAATATAATGCCAAAAGTCCTAGCCCATAACATGATGCACAGTAAAGAAAGACCAAGGAAGCACACCAGAAAAGAAGCAGACCAATATGACTTTCCCCACATGCATGCTTTGACAGGCATCTCAAGTTGTGCAAGCTGGCTTCAAACTCTATATAAGGTTGAGGATGATCTTGAGTATGTGATCTCCATGCCTTCAATTTTATTATTCAACATCATGGTCAAAGATAGCAACACAACCATATGCTGCTCAAAATTAAATGAATAAAAACATAAATAAATAGTTCCCAAAGAATTCAAAGATTACTCCCAAATCTAGTCAGTTTCAGTAAGGTTTTAGAATGAGAGAAATAAAAATTAAGTACATGTATATACATTTTTTAATAAACACAGGGTCACCAAAATTGGACCTAGAGTAATGAGCTGGGCATGGTGATACATGCCTAAAATTCCACCACTGCTTAAGCTAAATCAGGGGAACCACAATGTTTATAGCAGCACAAATTATACAGCAAGTTTCTTCCAAGAAAGGAAAAAAGGAATGAAAAAATGAAGGAGAGGGAAAAAAAGAAAAAAATTTCAGTTTAATATGTATGATTTACCTGCTGAAGCTACAAAACACAGATGAAATCTTTGGAATTAGAGATACATATCATGATATGGAATGAAAACCTCAATTGTCCCCTAATAAAGAACTCTAACCTTGCCAGGCAGTGGTGGTGCATGCCTTTAATCCCAGCACTTGGGAGGCAGAGGCAGGTGGATTTCTGAGTTCGAGGTCAGCCTGGTCTATAGAGTGAGTTCCAGGACAGCCAGGGATATACAGAGAAACCCTATCTCAAACATATATATATATGAAACACACCTGAGTGGCAAAGACAGACACTATCTCAAAGTAAAGGGCCGGGAAAAAATTTTTCAAGCAAATGGACCCAAGAAACAAGCTAGAGTAGCTATAATATCCAATAAAATAGACTTTCAATCCAAAGTTATCAAAAAAAGATGGGGAAAGACACTACATACACATCTAGGGAACAATCCAACAAGACAAACTCGCAATTCTGAACATCTATGCACTAAATGCAAGGGCATCCACATTTGTAAAAGAAATGTTACTGAAGCTCCAAGCATAAATTGAACCTCAAACAATAATAGTAGGAGAATTCAACACCCCATTCATATCAATGGACAGATAATGGAAACAGAAACTAAACAGAGACACAGTGAAACTAAAAGAACTTATGAACCAAATGGATTTAAAAGATATCTACAGAATATTTCACCGTAAAACAAAAATATATTCCTTCTTCTCAGCACCACATGGTACTTTCTCCATAATCGACCATATAATTGGACACAAAACAAACTTCAACAGAAGGGAGACATACCAACAGAAACTGAGGAAATTCAAAAAATAATCAGATCCTACTACAAAAGCCTATACTCAACACAACTGGAAAATCTAGATGAAATGGACAATTTTTATTCAGATACCAAATACCAAATTTAAATCAGGATCAGATAAACCATCTAAACAGTCCCATAGCCCCTAAAGAAATAGAAGCAGTCATCTGAAGTCTCCCAACCAAACAAACAAAAAAAAAAAGTCCAAGGTCAGATGGTTTTAGTACAGAATTCTGTCAGAACTACAAAAAAGGCCTAGTATCACTACTTCTCAAACTACTCCACAAAATAGAAACAGAAGGAACACTACACAATTCTTTCTATGAAGCCACATTTACACTGATACTAAAACAACAAAAAGACCCAACAAAGAAAGAGAACATCACACCAATTTCCCTTATGAATATTGATGCAAAAATACTCAAAAAATTCTTGCAAACCAAATCAAAAAATACATCACAATGATCAAGTAGGCTTCATCCCAGGAATGTAGGGATGGCTCAATATACAGAAATCCATCAGTGTAATACAATATATAAACAAACTCAACGGAAAAAACCACATGATAATCTCATTAGATGCTAAAAGAGCCTTTGACAAAATAAAACACCCTTTCACGTTAAAAGTATTGGAGAGACCAGGAATTCAAGGCCCATATCTAAATGTAATAAAAGCAATAAATAGCAAACCAATAGCCAATATCAAACTAAACGGAAAGAAACTCAAAGCAATCCCATTAAAACCAGGGACAAAGCAAGGCTGCACCCTCTCTTCCTACCTATTCGATATATTACTCGAAGTTCTAGCCAGAGCAATTAGACAACAAAAGAAGATCAAAGGGATACAAACTGGGAAGGAGGAAGCCAAGATATCACTATTTGTAGATGATATAATAGTACACTTAAGTGACAACAAAAATTCTACCAGAGAGCTCTTATTGCTGATAAACAACAACTTCAGCAGAGTGGGTGGATATAAAATTAACTCTAATAAATCAGTAGCCTTCCTCTACTCAAAGGATAAATGGGCTGAGAAAAAAATTAGGGAAACAATACCTTTAACAATACTCACAAATAATATAAAACATCTTGGTGTGACTCTAACCAAGCAAGTGAAAGATCTGTATGACAAGAACTTCAAGTCCCTGAAGAAAGAAATCAAAGAAGATCTCAGAAAGTGGAAAGATCTCCCATGCTTAGATTGGCAGGATTAAAATAGTAAAATATGGACATCTTATCAAAAGCAATCTACAGATTGAATGCAATCCTCATCAAAATTCCAACCCAATTCCTCATAGAGTTAGAAAGAGCAATTCTCAAATTCATTTGTAACAACAAAAAACCCAGGATAGCAAAAAGTATTCTCAAAAATAAAAGAACTTCTGGGGGAATCACCATCCCTGACTTCAAGCTGTACTATAGAGCAATAGTGATAAAACCACATATTGTTACAGAGAAAGGCAGGTAGATCAATGGAATAGAATTGAAGACCCAGAAATGAACCCACACACCTATCTATGGTCACTTTATCTTTTACAAAGACACTAAAACAATCTAGCGGAAAAAAGAATATTTTCAACACATGATGCTGTTTCAACTGGCAGTCAGCTTGTAGAAGAATGCAAATTCATCCATTCTTATCTCCTTGTACAAAACTCAAGTCCAAGTGCATCAAGGACTGCCACATAAAACCAGGTACGATGAATCTAATAGAAGAGAAAGTGGGCAAGAGCCTCAAACACATGGGTACAGGGGAAATTTTCCTGAACGGAACACCAATGGCTTATGCTCTAAGATCAACAATCCACAAATAGGATCTCATAAAATTGCAAAGCTACTGCAAAGCAAAGGACAGTCAATTCGACAAAACAGCAACTCACAGATTGGGAAAAGATAGAGGACTAATACCCCAAACAACAAAGAACTCAAGAAGGTGGAAGACCAAATAACCCTATTAAAAAATGGGATACACTGTAGTGAAAATACATGGCCCCCTATTTAGCTCTGGGAGCAGAGAAACAGATGACATTGAAGTTTAAGGGTGAATAAGACCAGCCTGCACTTTTCAGTAACTGAAAGTGACAAGAAAGCTATGGCGTTTCCCGGTATGTGATTAGAACCGAGAAGAGGGAACCAATGTAACATGGCTAAATGAAATGACTGGACAAAATCACGCTAACTAGGGTGTGTACACAAACACTTACAGTGGCCCAATAAACTTAAAGAAAAATAAAATAAAATAAGAAAAAAAAATTTAAAAAACCTCCAAAACTAAAACAATCCCCTGTTTCCACCTCCCTTCCTCTGCTCACCACCCCACCCTAAGACTCAGTCAGTACTTTTCATGATGCTTTTGATTTC